>CM051380.1:9059854-9084854 GCA_028015245.1 Cardamine occulta | reverse complement strand
AAAATCTCAAGGCTCTCGCAATATACAGTATGTGTCTGTGTTTTCTCTCGGCTCGACCATTTTGTTGTGGTGTTCCTATGCAAGACGTTTCATGAATAACTCCGATCTCATGAAAGTACTTTTGATAAACATAGGAACTCAGTTCTGTTATCTCTTCTAATGGTCTTAACCTTTGTATTAAACTGTCTTTTGGTCATGAAAATGAAGTTCTTCAACTGAATAGGCCATCACTTTTTGTATTCAGCAAATATAACCAAACTTCTCTTGAATAATCGTCAACGATTGAAAAATATCTAGCACCCGAGTGTGATGGTGTTCGATAAGGTCCCCAAAGATCCACGTGAATTAACTCAAAAATCAACGAAGTTTTATTCATACTCAATGGAAAACAATCTCGTGTCTGCTTTGCTCGAAGACAAACATCACAAGTCTTATTTGAATTTTCTTAAGAAACAGAGCTAGAAACTGGCGGAAGAAGTCCCATAATTTTCACAGATTGATGACCCATTCTTTTGTCCCACAACTCGAAAGACGTATCTTTTTTTTTGTTGTAACAGCTACTGCAATTTCCGTTCTACAAAAATGGAACGTTCCGCCAACTCGTTTATCCGCACCAGTCACCATCCTTGAAATGCGGTCCTAAACCACGAGAAAATGATCAGCCATTTGAACAGCACATTTGTTTTCATCCATCAATTATCCCAGAGATATCAAATCAGACTTCAACTCTTCCACAAAATAAACTGACTTCAAGATCATATTACTACCAAGCCGTATTGTGCCTTCTTTTAGTGATATTTTCTCTCTACCATCAGCCATGATTATTAACACCGGAGCCATGTCTCTCACATTCAAAAACGCATCATATCTTCCAGTCAAATGATGGGAAGCACCGGTATCTAAAATCCAAGAGTTAAAAGAACACGTACCCAAATCTTTTTCTACGTTTGTTTCTTTGCCGACGGTGAGAATGTTTTTGATTGTGCGCCATTGTTGCTCTGTTAATCCATTGACTCCATCTTAGTAAGCATCAGTGAGAACATGATTAACGACCTCATGAGGCGTTCTTTCAACATTTGAGACATAAACCCGATTTGCATAAGCCGAGGAACCACGACCTCACCCAATACTCGACCTAACTCATCTGTGACCTCGGCCTCGTAGCGTGCGGCCCTTGGGTCTGTCCCCCCCCCCACCATTTCGGGTAACCAATTACCGCATAATATTTCTCAGCCGTGTGACTGCTCTATTTACACAGAGTACACACTAGTTTATCTTTTTGTCATTTCGGGTCCAAGCCTTTGATTGAACCGTAAATGCTGTCAAGGTCTGGGTGTCTTCCTTATCAATTCGCATGTCCTCCTCATGTCTTACTATGTTGTAGACCTCCTCAAGAGATTGAACCGGAGTCATTGCCACTAGAGAAGATCGCACAGCTCGGAACTGATCGTCAAGTCCGAAAAGGAATTGGTGAACCTTATCTTCATTGTGATCTGCTTCCTGAGCTGCACCTAGGTTGCAGTCGTACTTATCATATTTGTAGACTCCCAATGGCCTATGTGACGCCAGATTGTCCCAAATTTTGTTAAATTTTCCAAAATAGGCTTTGATAGCCAAGCCTCTCTACTTACAGCACGCAAGTTCAGACTTGAGCTGTTGGAGATGCGATCCACTCATCATCAAGAATCACCGTTTTAGATAGTCTCACAATTCCTGAGCAACATCTCTGTGAGAGATTGTTGAACGTAGTGCCGGTTTAATTATCGTCTTGATCCATGACACAAGAAGAACTTGGATTGTTTTCCTCTCTTCTAAATATGTGGAATCATCAGCAAGTCATTTGATGAAGCCATCAAAGGAACCCAAATTTTTTTTGAGACATCAACGCGGTTCGGAGTCCACACGCCCACTCGTTGTAGTTAGTACTATTTAAGAGTGGATGTGAAATCACAGCACCGGAATTGTCCACTGATGTCAAATCATAGGGCGAGATTGTTCTTCTTACCTCAGTAGTCTTTGCTTCAGTCGCTGCCATGCTTTAGTTTCAAAAAAAAAAATTCAGAGTTTCTTAATCTTTCAAATTGTCAGGCTCTGATACCATAAAAGATTAGAGGAAGAGAGAAGTTATATGTTATCATTCATCATCATTAAACTTTATATATATAGCTTACAATGTAACTGTACCTATGATCAAGAAATATCTACAACAAGTCCTAGTATATCTGTCTTTGTTATTGACTTGAGAAACGAATATGCTGCTTAATGAGAAGCACATGTAAACCAAGCATAACCTGATCAGACCAATATCTAATAAGAAGTTTGAGGAAAGCATTGAGGAAAGCATTAGAGATATCCAACTTGTATATTTCCTCATCAAAATCACCATTGAGGAAAGCATTAGAGATATCCAACTGTGTAAGAGAGAAACCATGTATTGCAGACAAAGCAAGAACCAGTTTAATGAATGTTAATTTGACTACTGGTGAAAAAGTTTCAAAGTAATCAATGCCTTCCCGTTGAGTATACCCTTTAGCTACTAAACGAGCTTTGTATCTCTTAGTAGTCCTATCTGAATTGAATTTGACCTTGAAAACCCATTTGCAACTGATGGGAGTCTTATCAAGAGGCAAAGTACAAATAGTCCAAGTATCAATCTCTTCTAACGCATCCACTTCATCATCCATGGCTCCACACCAAACCAAAATTTCCTTTGCCTCAGCATAGGTTGAGGGTTATTTTTCTTTGTCTATGGAAACCAAGAAAAAAATATAAAGAGGAGAAATTCTTTCATAAGAAAGATAATCAAAGATTTGATGGATGGTTGAATATTCCACTGCATTACAGTAGTAATCCTGAAGATAAGCAGGCTGTTTAATTTTTTTGTGGACTGTTTGAACAGAAGGTTCAGGAACATCTTTTATAGGATCAACAGTGGGTTAAATCTCTACAGAAGATGGAGATACAGAGGTATCTACATCAGGAATATTATGTTCCACAGGAATTCGTTGAATCTGATCAGGAAAGTAATGTGAAGAATCCTGTGAAATCTCAGATCCAACAAAAGGAAAGAGCTCTTCATGAAATATCACATGTCGAGAAACAATGATAGTATTAGACTCAATGTCAAGAAGCTTATAACCTTTAACACCACTAGGATAATCTAGGAAGGCACAAGCACGAGCTATAGGGTTGAATTGATGTCTGTTTTTGGGTGATGTGGAAGCATAACAAAGACAACCAAAGACGTTGAATTCTGAATAATCTGGTAGTTTCTTTGTTAAAGCTTCAAAAGGACTTTTATTTTTGAGATTATGAGCAGGTGTGCGATTAATAAGATGAACTGCAGTAAGGATGCAGTCACCCCAATAAGGAAGAGGAATTTGTGACTGAAAAAGAGAGATCTAGCAACATTTAGAATATGTTTATGTTTTTTTTTCTACCACATAATTTTGTTGTGGAGTTTCAGGGCAAGAATGATAAGATATAATGCCTTTTGAGTGGTAGAAAGAAGTGAAATTGAGTTCTGGAGCATTGTCAGACCTAACCCCTTTAATTCTAGTTTGGAACTGAGTTTCTACCATATTGACAAAGGTTGGGAATACTTGTAAGACATCTGACTTATTCCTAAGAAGGTATACCCATGTGGCTCTAGAATAATCATCAACAATGGTTAGAAAGTATTTAAAACCATCATGAGTTGGAATAGCAAAAGGTCCTCAAGTATCAATTTGAACTAAGTTAAATGGATTTTCACTCATTGTAATTTTTGATATAAAAGGAAGATGTTTTTGTTTTGATAGATGACAAACCTTACAATGATGATCTATATCTAATTTTATTTTATCTAAAGACAATACAGACTGCACTGACTGAAGTTTGGACATAGAAATATGACCTATACGTTTGTGTCATAAGACAGGACTAGAAACAGACGCAACAATGGCAGAAAGAGAAGTACCTTGACAAGACACTGATTCTATGTCCAAGAAATAGAGATTAGCCACCTGTCTACCCATTCCAATCAGAAATTCCTGAGAAGGATCTTGTATACCACATGAGAGTTTATCAAACCAGATACGACAACCTAAGACATTGGTTAAGGCACTAACACTAAGAAGGTTGAATTTGAATTGAAGAATGTATAAGACATCATGAAGAATCAAATTACTACCCAAGTATATTGTACCTATCCCAACAATGCTCACAGTAATCCCATTAGGAAGATTAATAAGGTTATTAATAGGTTTGAAAGAAACAAAATAAGATTTTTCATGAGAAATATGATTTGTGGCTCCAGAATCTATCACTCAAGCATAAATGGCAGGAATGTTAGCATTCATTGAACAGACATAAGGTCTATCAACTCTGGCAAAAGAAGAAAAGATAAAGGGATGAATTGTACCGGAGATTAGACCATTGGCTAAAGAAGAAGAAGGCAGAGAAGATGCTAAGACAGAGTGAACTTCTGGGGTAGGTGCAGAGCTAGGAGGTTGAAGCTTACTGGTGAGAAAAGACATCAACTGTTGAATCTGAGCAGGAGATAAATCACTAGCAGTATTGCCAACATCAGGAGCAGACTCATCAATAGCAATATTGGCTACCACAGGAGGAGAAGACTTATATGATCTCTGATTTGGTTTGAAACTGGTAGGATATCCATGTTTCTTATAGCACTTATCCACCACATATCCTGATTTCCCACAAAAATTACAATATGGTCTTTTTTTTCGCGGATAAGAAGAAACTTGGAATGTTGCAGATGCAATATCAGTCGTAATAGACCCCACTATCCTCTAACTATCTTCTTGATCAAGGAGATTATAGATTTCAGAAAGAGAGGGTGGTGTTTTCTTCATCAGAATACGGTTTCGAATATTATCATAGCTCTTATTAAGTCCCATCAAGAAGTCAATAACTCTGTTCGTTTCCTTTTCTGCAAGGAGATCCTCAACAGTGTGTGGAGTAACTTGAATGTTGGAAAGTTCCTCCCACAATGTCTGAGTTTGAGTGTGATAAGATGACAGATCCAAGCTGCCTTGATGGAGAGAATAAAGCTGATGTCGCAACTTGTAGAAACGAGGTAGGTTTGACTTATGAAAGCGACTATGAAGATCTTTCCAAATATCAGCAAAATGTTTGATGTAGAGAATACTCGAATAGGTATTCTTAGAAGCGCTATTCAACAACCATGCTTTGATCATACTATTGCAATGACACCAGATTTTGTGATATGGATCAGATTCATCAGGTTTCACAATAGATCCATCAAGAAATCTGAGCTTATTCTTAGCTTCGAGACTCGTAACCATAGCAACATACCAAATTGGGGTTTATATACATACACCTAAACCGATACTAACTAATTCTATTTACATTGGTTTATATGTACACCAATTCACAATAATAACTCTATATACACTAATAGTTATATGATTTGTATTCTTCAAAAAAGCTAAGGATACACTTGGTAGAATACTAATGTGTAATGGACTAATGTCTATGATCTCTTTCTTTCTATACATAGTTACTTTTTACGTATCTAATTTCTACAAATCCTTTTGCACATGTTTTTGATTAGTTTGTTGGAACTTGGATGTTATGATTCGGCTGTGAAAGATGAAGGATCTGTGTTTTGGAACTTATTTTGGTCCATTCTTCGTGTTTCTACTTTTAATGTGGTCTTTAAATTCTTGTTTTTGGAACTGATGTTGGAATGGAACTTTGGTCTTTCTCTCTTACTCTCAGTTTTTGTTACTTTGGACTTGTTTGATTTGTTGATTTTTTCGGATATCTAGGGTTTTTTTCTGGTATTTTAGGTCATTCGGATTTTAGAACCGAATCTATAGCCAACATGGAATTCTGAGGACCCGACTATCCATATCCGGTTCATAATTGAACTGGTTGAACCCGTGGCAAATTTTGACGAAAACCAAAACTCTGAGGGTAAAATCGGAAATGTATATAACTAACGGTCAGGATGTGACGATGGAACAGCCAGAAAAAAAACCCTAACTATATAATAATAACACACCCACCCTCCTCCGTTGTCGTTTCTCGCTTCTCAGAACACTCTAAAGCACCATAGCTTGGAGCTTCCTTCTCCTCAAATCTTCTTGGTACTCTTTCTTTCAATATCTCTGATTCACACTCTTTCATTCAATTCCGTTTCTGCTAATCTTAATTTTTCTCTTTGGCTGTGTGTATCAATTCCAGAAAATGAAGGTTGTCGCTGCTTTTCTCCTCGCTGTTCTTGGCGGAAACGCTAATCCTTCTTCTGAGAATATCAAAAATATCATCGGAGCTGGTAAACTTTTTTTGTGTTTTTGAATTTGTTTCTTAATGTGTTTGAATGGTTTAGATTTTGTTACTGAGAAACGCCCAACTATGATAATGGCAATAAGCTTTAGGTTATTTATATTCTGCATTTACTTTATTTTAGTTGTAAGAGGTTTAGTTTGCTTCTCAAGTGCTTATCAAAGTTGTGTGATGTTTAATAGTATTAGATTCTTGATTAAGAGAACTTAGGTTTGTTCATTGTAATATAAATCCTTTTAAGGCCTTTGTTTTGTCACAGATGATTTATGGGTTTGTTGTGTATTGTTGCTGTTGTGGTTGTTTAATAGTGTAGATCTCTGATCAAGAGAAAACATAGGTTTGTTCATAGTATATGATTTTCAAAGGCTTTTGTTTTGTCACAGATGATTTATGGGTTTGTTGTGTTAGTGAAATATGGATTGCATTATAATCTCACTGTTGTATTTTGTTTTGTCAGTTGGTGCTGATGTTGATGGAGAGAGCATTGAGCTTCTTTTGAAAGAGGTGAGTGGTAAGGACATTACTGAGCTGATTGCTTCGGGTAGAGGGAAGTTGGCGTCTGTGCCATCTGGTGGTGGTGTGGCTGTTGCAGCCGCTCCATCAAGTGGTGGTGGTGCTGCTCCTGCAGCTGCTGAGAAGAAAGAAACCAAGAAAGAAGAGAAAGAGGAGTCTGATGATGTAAGCATTTCTCTATTTTAGCATTAGCTTCTCTTACTCTTTGTTATGATATTGAATTTGGTCTAAATCTTGATTTTGATGCAGGACATGGGATTCAGTCTCTTCGAGTAAGATTTTCACCTAACGGAGATTTGATTTTCTTCTACTCTTTAGTGGATCTGGTTTTTGCTACCTTTCAGTACTCTCTTGTAGTTCTTTTGTTATCAATGATTCTTGGATCACAAATTTTTGCTCCTTAGATATTAAAGCAAGAAGAGTTGAGTTTTTCTACTATCTCATGGTTTATTTTCATTTTGCATTTACGTGATGAATCTGCATCTGTCTGTATAACTTAGTAAATCAATCTGGTATGACCCTGTCATTAACATAGCTCTTAGTATGAATTGACTGTGTAATCAAAATTATATGTAATAGGAATCAGAAATAAGAAGAGTCATATGCCAGCTTCACCAAAAGAAATGACTAAAGAGTCATAAGTTAACTAATTGTCTTAACAGTGTCTTAATATAAAACCCATAAAACTGGATGAATTAGATCACTTTTACAATAAGCCAAATCGAAGTAACCACTAGGAAGTCGAAGTCTTGTTCATTAAACACTTCCATAATGTTGTTTTCGACAAAATTAAAAATAATGTTAAACAGTGTCAAGAAGATGAGGTCATTAACTCAAATCTGCTCGGGCACAACAAAACATCTCCAACAGTTCGTTCGACCCATCTCAGATAAACCACCAAGTTCAGATTTCATCGCAAGACCAAACTTTCCCAGCTCAGAACCGATCACGGTGAATGGATCAGCAACGATTTGTTCACTATCTTTGCGAGAAGCTAAGATTTAGGAACAGTGACATTAAGTATCTTAACATCTTGGTAAGGCCTGTCGTTCTTATCTGTCTTCACTTTCTCTATTCCCTGTAGTCATTTGGTTTTGAAGTTAGACACAAAGTAACATTAAGCCAACAAGCAAAAACACATTCTTCTTGTTTTTCAAATCATACCTGTACGACGTCCATTCCCTTCACAACTCTTCCGAATACAGTATGCTTATTGTCTAGCCATGGTGTAGCCACCGTTGTGATAAAGAACTGCGACCCGTTTGTGTTTTGACCAGCATTTGCCATAGACACTGTGAATGGCCTGTCATGCCGTAGACTGCATTGCCAAGAACAGTATATAATAAACTAATTTATATCCAGTTTTGTTTTTTTAAAGGACGGCTAAACTCAAAGCAGGCATGGAAGTAAGAAATGTTTTACCTTTTGTGAAACTCGTCCTCGAATTCTCTACCCCAAATTGACTGTCCTCCAGTACCATCACCAAGAGGATCTCCTGTCTGTATCATGAATCCTCTGATAACCCGGTGGAAAAGGTGGTTATCGTAATAGCCATTTCTACAATGTGTTGTAAAGTTCTCGACAGTTTTGGGACATTCTTCTGGGTAAAGCTTCATGTGAATGTCACCCATCGTGGTATGCATGATCTGGATAAAGACAAAAAAAAAATTAAAGAGGAGTTAAGAGAACTATTGTATTAAAGATCCAAATCACTGACTACATAATGATTAGTAAAATAGTTGTATACACGGTGGCTATTGAAGAACATACCACGTTCTCTGGTAGAGATGTTGTCGCTGAGTTTCCAATATCTGAGACAGCCATAAGTTCATCAGCAGCAGGCTTCTCATTGAACACATCTCTTCCTTGGCTTGCATCTTCAGGTTCTTCTGGCTCTCTCCGACTGCAGAAACCAATTTTGTTGATATTAAAATTCAAAGTAGAATCTAAAGATGCAAAAGTAAATTTCTTTGCCCCGCAGCATAAACATGAGTCATTTTTGCATGATATGAGTCAAGTACCTGAACATATAGATCCTGTGTTTCTTGAAGGCGCAACATAAGATAGTCGGATCAGTTAAAGGCTCCTTGCTCTCATTTACATTTGCTGCAACTGCTGGAATCTTTCTAACTTTCTTGCCTCCTTGATCACCTTGATATAATGCAACTCTCAGATACCTTTCATTACTCTCCACTTTTCCAAGGATCCTTGCAACTGTGTTTGTGTGTAAATTTATTACCTAGGGCACAAAGGGTAGATAGGAAAATTAGTCAGTTGCTTATTATGATTCAGTTTCTTAAGCATGGAAGAGTTCTGATACGATCAAACTAAAGAAACTGGTCCTGTTTAATAAAATGATCTGCTGGAAATACAAAGAATTGAGAATGGTTCATAATGAAGCTCCTCCTACTCCCCCTTGGACACTAACTTCCGATAAAATCCTAAAGCTTCTTTCCCTCTACATGCACTATATTGGCAAAGTGCATAACTACTTTAACATACGGTTAAAAAAATGTAACCAAATTAAACCTTTGCTACTTTAATAACCTAAGTAAAGGCTAGCCAGTAGTGAAAGGCTTGGGTCTCTAAGTTCATTAATTGTATCATGTTCATGTGAGACAGGATACTTATCATGCCTAGGACTGATATGTTAGTCTATGGTATTTAAAACGAAAAAAATAAGTGGAATTCTTACTTTTATTCCAAGAAGAGTGGCATATATAAGAAAATTAGAGCTTTCATCAAAAACTGCATTGGGTTGCGGGGCGCTCTCGGTTTTTTCAAGTTCCTTCTCAACTGCCATTCTTCTACCAAAGTCAATTGCTTCAAGCCTGTATAACGGAGCATCACTCCTCTGCAGATCTTGGGCCACCTAATAACATCAGTGGAATAGATCATTAATCACAAAAGATTAATGTGAAAAAGAACATGCAAGGAAGGAGCATCGAATATGTAACCTTACCTCAAGTGACTCATCATATACCCTCCTCAGTTTACCAGTTCTAAACCAGAACACACGAATCCTACGATCAGGAGATGTAACAGAAAACTGTTTACCATCTGGACTCACCTGAAAAGAATTTCACTAGATTTAGAGACCAAAACTTGCACTATTTTCACCGGACATATCAATTGCTAAAACCTGCATTCTAAGGACACAAGGAAAATAGCCAAACCAAAGATACTAAATGCCACATAAGTACCTCAATGGAAGAGATTGTTGTTTTGCACTTTATAATCTCAAAGAGATTTGTATCACTCTTCAGTTTAAAGTTTACCCTACAACACCAAGCAAAAGGTCAACCTGTGAAGCATAAATGGAACCAGTCCATCAACCAAACTTACATTCTAAAGATGGTCAAATCAGAACACATTGAAAACTTTGGCAACTAAAATGTTTCTAATACAGGCTCCTCTTCAAGTCATTCTCATCAATATGAAATCTAACTATATTAACAACACAATAAACGGGTATGCTCTTCTGTATTTAAGTCTAGTTGATAAGATATGTTAAAAACTCTACAAATACTACAAAACGAACAATACCAAAATGGAAAGAATACAAAGGGTTTGGATAAGAGAAGGCAGAAGGACATACTCATCCTCAGGAAACTGTAGCGTAGATGCACTCCAGTACTCAATGATTCCTTTCGTGTCACCAGATATCATTGTGTCCGAAACAGGATTGTACTTCATGACCTTAATTGGATTCATGTGTATCTATACAAACAAAGATAAATAGAACTTTTTAGCTTTCGCAAAAATGAAGAGTCAAGAAAGAATATCAGAATAAACAGATAGAAACAAACCTCTCTCGAAGTAATGGGTTCGTTAGAACCAGAACGGGGATCATAAATGTGCACAAACGATGAGTCTTGGTCACTAACAGCAAGTTTAGCTTTGACATCTCCTTGTTTGTAGACCCATTCAACAGCACCAGGAATATATGGCAAACGGATCATAGCCATCATGTCGTAGTTGACAACATCATATATTTTAACAGCATGATCATTTGAGATTGTACAGCAAAGCAAACCGTCAATGCTAACCTGCATTGCTGAAACGAGTCATGGTTGATAACAAAACTAGAAACAAATTCAGGAAACCATTACAAGTCTAACTATAATTTCCCCAAATTCAACTATCTTCATAAAAAAAAGCTAATCTTTCATAAATGAAACATATGCATAGACTTGAGTTGACATTATCTTAAACCTCAAAAACAAGAGTTCACATTAGAAATCATTGACGATACTCACCGCTAAACCTTCAATTGGACCGAGATGGGAACGGAAATGCTTAGCAAACTCGATACCAACACCTTTCTTCTTCCAAAATTTCAAGTGACCTAGATTATGAAAAGTATATATATTTCTTATGCTTTGACATTAGTCACATTACAAAACCAGAAAGGAATTAAAAATCGGATAAACATCAAAAAACATATGAAACATTACCATCGATGCTTCCACTAATAAAGAACTCAGCAGCTGAAACAGCTACATGTGTAACTACATCTCGATGCATATAACTTTTCTCATACCTGAAGAAACAAAAAGATACAAGAGTTTACAAAATCTCATGGATTATTCCAAACAAATCCAAAACCGATAAGCTCAATTCGAAGCAATAATAAGGATTCAAACTAAATCAAGAGCACTTAAAACCCTAAACCTCAAAAACTTGACTCAATAGGATGATGATAAGGAACAGAGAGTGTTACAAGCACAAAGACATACTTACATATTAGCAGAAGGAAGTGAATCGAGATAAGCCTGCTCGAATTGAAGTGGACGCTTGCGTTTGCTACGTGGAGCAGGTCCAGGTCCGACCATCGGC
Organism: Cardamine occulta; assembly: GCA_028015245.1. Classification (NCBI taxonomy): domain Eukaryota; kingdom Viridiplantae; phylum Streptophyta; class Magnoliopsida; order Brassicales; family Brassicaceae; genus Cardamine; species Cardamine occulta. Next base: position 9,073,187 of record CM051380.1, on the reverse strand, counting down.
TCCTCCTCCTCCACCGCCACTACCGCCACCGCCAATTCTTTAGTCGGACTCGCACTTCCACCATTCTGTGACTCTTCCTCCATTGATTTCTTTCTACTCTCTCTTCCTCAACTCTAAGCCCCTTTGTGAAAGCTTCGATTGAAAGCACGATTCAAATTTCTGGAAAGAGACGGAGAGTGAAAGAAGAGAGAAGAGCAGTAGATTCATTAACAAAATAATATTTATTGGGCCTGATTTAAGCCCACTCAAAAATTTATGAGCCTAACCCATTGGATATTTGCAGAATTTTGAGCTCTAATTGATATATTTGGGAAGTGTAGAATTTTGAGCTCTAATTGATATATTTGGGAGGTGTAGAGTGGTTAACCGTTTACTTTTACGATTTTTCTACCAAAGTTCAATTGCAGTAAGTCGTGTTTATTTGTGAAATAGAAATATGACTATGGATCGGACCTTGTCAATCTAAATGATGTCAAAAAAAAAAAAAAATGGATATATCCTAATTCAACTCCACTCGGAATTCTTTTTGAGTATTTTTACAAGATAACTAAAAATTGGACTCTTTTTTTTTTGGCTCAACTTCAAGTCTTCAACTTATCATTAATCCAAAAAACTTGAATACACTGGTTTATCAGCCTCTTCATATTAAGACACCCAACTAGGACACAATAGAGTACAACTTATGGACATAACTCGTAAAAGAAAGAGTCTCCTTTGCTACCAAAGGAAACTAAAAATTGGACTTAAATTAGCAAAAGTGATTATGAGATAGTTTTTATTTTCAAAGTACTTTCAAGCTACGGATGCAAATGACTAAATCAAAATGACTTAATCCTATATATAAAAGGAAAATGAGCTCTCTCCAACTTTTATACGTGGCACAATAAAATTTGGTACTTGTCTATTTTTTTCCTTTTTCTTATTTGTTTTTATTTTATTTTAAAGTGTTTAATTTTTTTTGGTCAACTAACTATTATTATATCAATTGAGTTTTACAATTTTATTTCCTAAAAAAAAACTTACATAAAATACACTAATTTTGTGGTTATAATGGATAGTTTGGTAACCGATTTTAAACTCAATGACTCAAGTGTCTCAAAAAGTTAGCATACTAGTTAAAATCAAAAACCACAAATTAAAAATATCATATTTAAGAAATAAACTTCACAACTTATAGATACGTTTTTGTCTCCTCTAACAGCTTCACAAAGTCTATATACATAAATGCAAGTCAAAATTTTAACACCAGAATTTCAAAAAGTTTTTGAGATACAGGCTACACGTATAATAACGTCACTAAATTTAATTATACTTTGGCTTTCCCTCTTTAACCATTTAATGGTGCTTATACTAAAAATGTTTATTGGTCAAGTGTCATAGTATCATTTAGGAAGCCACTGGAGCTACGATCAAAAGACTGAGGAGAACTCAAAAGGAAAAAAAATACTCCCTAAGTTTCGTATTATTTTCTGTTTTACCGTTGATTAATGTTTATTTTGTTTTATTTGATTGGTCAAAACATTAAAACAATAAAGATTAAACTCAGAATTTTACCAAACATCTGCATTGAAAACTTAAAACGACAAGTAATATGAAATAAATTTACTTTCCAAACAACAACTAATATGAAACAGAATGAGTAGGAGTTAGCGCTTGTAAAATCTGTGATTATAATTTATTTTCAAATGAATAAAAATATAAGAGTATGAAAAACATTTCAAGCCATCATATAGGTGAGAGGAGGTTTTGAAAAAATTATAAATTAATTTAGACAAACATTAACGTAGTGGTTGCGGTTGCGGTTGCAAACGTTTAATAACAATCCACGCGTATACGTGGGTATTAACCTAGTTTACAATAAATATCGGACTCACACACACTAATATCAAAGTGCAATCTCCTTCCCTTGCGGTGTTTTTTGTTTCTTGTAGCTACAACGGATTAACAATACACAACATCATTTTGCCTAGAAAATTAAGCAGAACCCAACCAATACCACCAGAGGGGTGATACTCACAATAAACTGAACAACGAGTAATCAAGACCAAATCTCATCAGCTTCGGATCTCATCACAAACTTTGTACCTCATTTCTTTGTCTCTGAACTTCTATTCTCATGATGTTTCTCGGTCAACTTCAGTTTCAGTGTTTGTCTTTATCAGGGAGTTGGAGTACCCCGCCTTCTCCTATACCCCATTTTTCAGATGCCACACCAAACTTAAAATCAATCTCGGTGAAAGCTGCCTTTGTTTCAACTTCTATTATGTATAGATGCTCCGATAAAAGAACAGGTAGAAACTTATTCGCTGCTTCGTCACAAAGAGTGAGGCCATTATGTTTGTAAATAATGTGATGGTATACCTCCACCATGTTCTCATCACCAGCCCCAATGACACCCTTATCAACTAGCTTGATGCAAGCCTTAAACCTCCAGGTTGTGCAAAGAGGCCTTTGATTAAAATTCACTCTCATGGAACTTCCATCCGTAGCTCGGTAAGTAAAGAATGCAGGAACTTCTCCACCAGGTAAGACCGCACATTTACTACTAGTCTTGATGATGAGTTCTCTCGCTTCTTTATTCAGTTTCAAGCAGTTAGAAAAGTTGAGATAAATCTTTGGATTGTGAAAAGAGCAATCTAGTATCTCCAAAGACTCACAATGACTAGCGTCTAGATATGATAAGGAATCTGGAATTTGTGACAGTGATACCAGCTTCTTGCATTTGTTGAGCATAAGTTCCGTAAGACGAGAGGTTCTCCTGACCCATGGATGAATTTCTTGTATTTCTGTATCGTACAAGTGTAGTACTGTGATGATGCTAAGAGCATGCGGGAAATTTTTGAGGTTTTCACTGTATGACATACTCAAGTAATCAAGCCGAGACCATGACTTGATCGACAAAGGCACTTCTTTTATTGCAGTTCCTGTGAGCTCGAGATACTTGATGTTTGTGGAGATCTCAGGAAAACTTTTCAAATGAGAGCAATCAGTGAGATCAAGTTTTTCGAGAGACTTCAAGTTTATGTTGATCGGAAGAACCTCTAGCTTTGAGCATCCTTTCAAACTGAAACAATACAATTTCTGAAGGTTTCCAATAGAGGAGGGCAACTCCACCAGACCAGTGCACATATCGAGAGACAAGTTCAGGAGATTAGTGGCATTTCCAATAGAATGAGGGAGCTCCACAAGACCAGTGCAATTACTAAGATACAAATCATGGAGATTAGTAGCATTTCCAATAGAGTGAGGGAGCTCCACCAAACTTGAGCACCATATGAGATTCAAGTGCAAGAGATTAGTAGCATTCCCGATAGAGGAGGGAAGCTCCACCAAACTTGAACATCCATAAAGAATCAATATTTTGAGATTAACGGCATTCTCAATAGAGGAGGGAAGCTCCACTAAACTGGAGCAACCAGCAAGATTCACATTTTGAAGATTAGTAGCAGTTGAGAGATCAGGTAGCTCTTCTAGATTTTCTGAACCAGAAAAATCCATCCATTTGAGGTTTCTAAGGGGCTGTACAAACAAATAAAGGCAACATAGAAGAACGGAGTGTTTAGATCACTCTTTTTGAAGCCTAAAACTTATTTCAAACAAAAGAGCTAGACTAAAACTTTAAAATTGGAGAGAATACAAAGTAATTACGTACCTTTTTGCTTTCCCACAGCTTTTGAAGTTTGCTGAAATGCATATCAATTTTCACTAGGTATTCCGTATTAAAATTGGATGGCAAACATGTCATAGGAAAGCGTTCCCATTCTAGTACTCTCAGTTTTCGAGATAGATAATTCAAACTTTGCAATGAGTACAATTTATTGCTATGGCCATATTCGCAGCCTAATCTTAAGAATTTAAGATTAGACATCTTCTTGAAGGCTCTCTCACTAACATTTAACTTGTATTCGATCTTAGATAAGTTGCCAAATATGCCTATAACATTTATACTATCCTGAAAAAAACAAATGAAGTCAGATGGAAAGAATTAGTTATCAGATGAATTAAATTTGCAGGGAGCAATGCAATGAAAGGATAAATGTAAAAGCTTACTGGTGTATCATCAGTCAGTACTTCACATATTTCTTTAGCATTAACCAAAAACCGACGTTTCCCAGGCTCATGAATTGACTCTTGTCCAAGCTCACGACGAACGATTTCTCTACCCAACTGTACTAGCATATTATGCATCTCTATCATCTTATAGTCAGTGGATATGAAGGATTTTTCAGCTAAGATGTCAAGGATGTGCCTCACATTGAAAAAATCCTTTGCAAGAATCGCTTCTAGTGTCTCAATGGATTCACCATTAAAAAAGCAGGCTATATGAAGAAATAAATCTTTCTCTACGTTTTCTAAAGCATCGTAACTGAACTTTAAAATGCTCTCAATATCTCCATCAAGGGAAATCCTTAACCTCTGAATAGTATCTTTCCACTCCTTCTTAGACATGTTCCGGAAATAGGATCCCATAACCCTTAGTCCTAAAGGAAGTTTACCTAAAAGAAGTGTAACTTCCCATGCGAGCTCCTCGAAACCTTCTTCAGGGAACTTTTGATCAAAGGCATAAATACAAAAGATTTGACAAGCTTCATATGTTGATGGATAATCCACCTTGTAAATATGGTTGATGCGATGTGCCTTCAAAAGCTTTTTATCTTGAGATGTGATAATAATACGACTTCCAGGACCAAACCACCGAATTTCTTTTGCAATAGCATCTAGGTATATTGACCGATCGATGTTATCAAGAACAACAATCACTTTCTTGCCGTGCAACATGTATTGTGCAACTCCTAAATGAGGAACCTTGATATCCTTGTGGTTGGTTATCTGGGACATAAATTGTTTGTGTAAGTGCAACTTTGCACTGTAGTCATCAGATGACACTGGCCTTGCATACATAGAACCTTTGATATCCTCCATAAAAGCAGTCAGATCAAAACTGCTAGAGAACTGTTCAAACAAGAATCTGGCAATGGTGGTCTTACCAATCCCAGAAGGACCCCAAATTCCTACCATCCTCACTTCATCTGAATCTAAACATAACACTGATTCCATATTTTTCATATGAGCTCCCATCCCAACTAAGCCATCGAAATCACTCGATGGTATGGAATTAGTCAACTTGTTCAAAATATCAATGACTATGGTTTCAATCATGGCCGCTTCATTATACCTATAGAAGGAGGAGGATTAATCAATCCATGAAAAATTCATGTAAAATTCATATACACATTCAATATATATATATATATATAAATAAATTTTGATAAAATAAAGAAGCTTTTAATCTACTATTTTCTCTTCTAAAATACTTACATGGGTTCTTCCTATTATGAAAGGAGAAAGGAAAACATAAATACTTACATATCCTATAAGTAACGGCTAGAAATCTTGCTAATAATCATAGTTTCCTAACAAACAAACTTCCCAAGTATACTATGTATATATGTATATATATATATAGGCACAAAAACAAATTGTGTAGGAAAGATTAAGAGCTATGGAGATCAAAAGAACGAACCAGTTGCCAGAATCGTAACCGGCAATTTTTGCCACTTTCGCCAAAGCTAGTCTCCATCCCCTAATAACCTCACTTGTTTTACCCACACAACTATTTCGAAAAATACTCCCAAAATCTCCGGTGAGTTTCTTTACATCCGATGGATCCACTTTATAGAAAATGGGTATCACTGTTAGTCCCAACTCTTCGCTACACTTCATGATCTCCATCAACTCATCAAGACACCACTTTGAAGAAGCGTAGTTCACCGAGAACAAGATAACCGCGATCTTAGATGCTCTAATTGCGCTAATGAGTTCAGGACCGATGGATTCTCCTCTCTGGATCTCATTATCAATGAATGGAGTGATTCCTTTTCTTTTAAACTCCTTCTGAATATGACTGAGAAAGTCTCTTCGGACATCTTCCCCGCGGAAGCTCGGAAAGACTTGATGTGTCCAGTTTTGAGACAAAGAAGATCGAAGAACTGATGAAGTAGATAGAGAAGGTGGAGATGGTAAAAGAGATAAAGAAGAAGAAGAAGAAGAAGAATTAGTATCTTTGTTATCTTGTTGGAATATGAATTTTCTAAAAAACGTGAAGAAGCCAAGGGAAACAGAAGAATTCATTAGACGGGTAAAGAGTGGACGCTTAGCAGAAGGAAGTGAATTCTCGGAGTGAAGTGGACGCTTTCGTTTGCCACGTGGAGCAGATCCACCATTCTGCGATTCCCCCTCCATGGATTTTCTATTATCTTCTTCAACTCAAAGAGGAAGGATTAACAAAGAGGAAGAGGCTTTATGAATCAAGATCTTAGATCGATGGAGGAAGGATTAACAAAGAGGAGGATGAAATTTATTATAGAACGTTGACTTGACTCTGTCGACTTGGATGGATATTTCTTGTAAAATATTGCTACGGACTAAGTCATTGTCGCTATACTCCACCATTCACTGAATTTCTCGGAAGCCAAATGATTAGGAAAATTACGAGATATGACACTTTTTTTTGGTCAAACTATGAGATATTTTTTTTTTTTAATTTAGGAGACATGACTATAAATCAAACTAGTAATGTAAACTACAAAGAACCTCTATAAATTAATACTCGATAAATTAATAATCTCTATAAATTAATAAATTTTGTTGGTTTCGAGTTGGATCAGTGTAATAATTAACACAATTCGATAAACTAATAAGATAATATTTTTTTTAAAAAATCTATGTAAATATATGGTCTCATCAATATCATAAATTAATAACATATAATTTTATAACATATAAATAAGATATTTTAGTAAAAGTATGATTCTAGTGTTATTTGTTTATTCGTAAATTTTTACATTTGTTTGGAGTTTATCTCTAATTTGTTCTTACTATATCAAAAACATATAGTATTATCTTCTCAAATTGCATCCAAAAATTATGAAAGATTTTATATGCGATAATTGTTTCTTAATGTCTTATATGACTACAAATATCAAAGTATTGTCCTTAACTTTTTATTTAAAATAGATTTTTTAAAAAAAATTAGACAAATCTCTCTATACATTAATAATTATTAATTTATCGATAAATTAATACAGTATATTCTATAAATTAATAAATATTCAGGTCCCGACGTTATTAATTTATAGAAGTTTTACTGTATCTAATATAGTTGGCTATGATGTAAACTATAGTAATGTACAAAGTGAACAAATATTAAAGCAATGATTTCATTATTAGTATGGTAGAAGAAATCATTATTAGTATGGTAGAGAGTGGATCAAGATTCTAGATCGATGGAGGAAGGATTAACAAAGAAGCTTTGTATATAAATTATGATGGATACTTAGTGTTGACTATTTTGACAGAGAAGCTCCATCCATTGATGTTTCTTATCACCAACATAAATAATTATATTTCATAAAAAAAATTTACAAAATCATTGTATCTATGTAGGCTCCACCATTGATCGATGGAGTTTCTTGGAATCTAAATATTGTACGTATATTTTTCTACTCCTTAAATATTATTATTATTATTATTTTGTCATTTCCAAATTTTATTGAAAATTTTCACAAGAGTTATTATAAAGCTGGCAAGAATCATAATCCTACCAGAGACGAAGCTGGCGAATTCTTGAAATACTCCCAGAGACATAAGCCCGAAACAGGGAAACATAAATGAGAGAAAACCTTTAAAATATAATGAAAGGGCTAACATCTAAAAAAACAAAAGCTCTAAAACTGAAAACTCTAAACAAACAACAATGAAAAGGTGTTTCCAAAAAAACGAGAGAAGCCGAAGATGATACATAAACCTCGAAAAGAACCAATCATTAGATTGCCTCAAACCACACAAACTCAAAGCCCAAAAACTACCTCATCACAACCACTCCAAAGAGCCAATGTAAACGAGAAGGTGCATGATCAAGAAGAAAACTTGAGATCCGAATGGAAAAACACCAAAGAGGATCCCTATTTCTTACATGCGGAACTTTGTAGACCCAGCCAAAACCATCTACAGACTAAGAATTGGTTATTAACCGGTTTTTAGTTAATAACCAATTTTTGATTTATTTTTTATTAACTTTTGGGTTTAGAACTTCATTAAAAGCTCCCGTTGGAGATGGCATTAACTACGTGGAGAAGGTCTAGGGCAGGTTTTAAGAGGAGTTAGATGAAACATTGGCCTAAAACCTCGATTTTTGTGGGCTCCACTTTTATGAGTTTTTTTATGAGGATTAGAAATATTGTTACAAAAATTTTATAAGTAACAATAAAAATTTAGTGTGCTATCTAATAAATATATATATATATATATATTTATACGTAGCTAAATTTTTTGTGTATTTCAACAATAGAAAATAGGTAAAATATTTTTAAAAATTCTATAAATTAAGATAAATAAAGTAAATAAAATAAAAATACAATATAATATGTTTAATATTATAAGGCTCCCATTTTTATTTTGTCTAGGGCATTCGCTATTTTAGAACCGGCCATGAGTTCAAGTCCGACCATTGGCTCCTTCTCCTCCACTTCAGGCTCTGCTGTTACAGCCTCCGCTAATCCGCTGCTCGCGCTTCAGTTTAGCGATTCTTCCTTAACTCAAAACCTCTTCGTGAAAACTTCGATTGAAAGAGACTGAGAGTGAAAGAAGAGAGAAGAGAGAAGAGTATATATTCAATAACAAAATAATATCTATTGGGTCTGATTTAAGCCCATATAGGAATTTAAGAGCCTAGGATAATTGCAGAATTTTTGAACTATTCATAGATCCAAATTCAACTCCACTAGTACAAATGTAACCATGTGTTAGAAAAAAAAGAACATATATGATCATTTGGCTACACGAATACACCACCACATACACACAAAAGCATGAACAAATAAATGGATAAAGCCACATTTAATCTATATATGTTCTCTCATATCAGAGTGTCAGGTTACCAGAAAACGTACGTAAACCGGTATAGAGGGTATGGAGGATGTTTGTTGATGAGTAGTTTGATAACCTTAAACTTTATTCCGCCTAGCTTTTATCAATATTTAGGGCATGTATCTGACCTTTCCCGTTAAAGTCTGGTACTTCTAAGGAAACAATGATCCCTACTTGTTCTCGTTTAATTAATCCTGATCGTATAAATATTTATCTTATTTTGTATACTATAAGTGGATAAAATTAGCACAATGGATCAATCTTCCCTGGCAAAACAAAAAGGATAAATGAGATGAATATATGTTCTACATGCAAATGACTATTTCACGTTTTCGCCTTTTAGAGTCCGATATCGACATAATAACTCATGCATATTTTATTTCGCTCTTTATTTTCTGATTTGTTTTGCTTCCGACCAAGTTTCATATTCTTTTTGACTAATTTAAATGTTGGTAGAATTTTATAAACAATCAAAATAGTGTTCTAAAAAAAATATTTTTTGAATGGATATATGAATGAGATAAGAGTGATTTAGTATGAATTTACGGAGTATACACAATATCCCAAATTCACTAATCTCCCCTGCCAAACATATCACGTGGGAGTGGGACAATTCCATGAAGATTCGGACAAACCGTAATCCTATTTGTGAAACTTTAATTGACTTTTCTTCAAATGTTATATTCCACAATTAATTAGTAGAGCGATGAAAATCTCTATTTTCAAAGTTTATCTCATATATTATACAAAAGACAAGAGACCAGATTCTATTCATTGATTTAACAAAGTGTATATATATATCAAATGATTAAATATAGCTACGTTGTTTACATTGAATCAAGTCTATTTCTCAATAAGCCAATAGTCGATTATTTGTTTTCTACTTTGGTTCCTTTGATAATAGAGTATTTGTATTCCCTAACAAAGAAATCAAAAATAATTAAATGGATGGTGAGTAACATTTTTGTAATTTAAAAAGCTGTCCGAACTATGAAAAAGACGTAAATGACCTTCTTCTGATAGAACTGTGTAGCGAACTATGGGCGCAAAGTGAATATTTAAAAATTTGATGGTATTTGTGATTCGCTTTGCTCCGTCCGAATCAACAGTTTTCTAATTCGTATTTAACCAGATATTCAGTCTCTGAATATTCGTTAAATCTATATTATATGTCAAATATTTAATTCGCTTCGTAAGAATTTTAAAATAATAATAAAAATATAATTATAGAAAAAAAATCAAAATTTAATCTAAAATAACAATATTTCATATAAATATATATTTCTTCTTAATTTGTTAAATTTTAATATTTAACTAACTAATTTGATGACTACAAATTTATTAAATTTACATATAAATATAGCCATTATAATATATATATATATATATAATTATATATACATATAACATAGCGAAGGGAATATTCGCCTCTGAAAATTATAGTATTTATGATTTGTTTCGAATATTGATTTTTAATATTTGTTTTGCTTTGTAATATCATGGACATTCGACCTTTTTGGATTAAATCGAAGCGGATAGCAAAACAAAGCGAATCTAACGAATATTTTGCCATGCCTTGTAAGTGTTGTTTTCATTAAATATATCATGACATTACAAAAACACATTTGTTACATATCCACATAACGTGATACATATTTATATTTGCGTTATATATTCATATATTAGGTTATAATTAAAAATAACATCACAATTACATATGTTATACCATAAATCAAAACACGACCCCTGCTAATTAAATTAAAAAATAGATTAATATTTTGATAAATACTTAGATACCTTGCTAAATCAAGATATATATTTATGTATATATATATATTTATATATTACATTATACTTAAAAATAACACAAGTAATTATATATTTATACATCATGTTATATATTTATATTTCATGTTATATATTAATAATACATATATATCGTGCTATATATTTATATACACATATATACATTAAACGTACGTGTTATATGTGAATAACACATATGATGTGGCATATTGTTTTTTTTAGGAATCCACTGAAAATTTTAGTTGACGAAAATAGGTGAATTACGCGGTAACTTTCCCACCTTGTATTACAAAGGTATTTTTGTCAACAATAATTTATGCCTTGTCATTTCTCTATCTTCTCTTGCAAATAACGAAAGCTCATTAGTATCGAGTGAATTGTTTTCCACTATTTTGGTATTTCACCAATTCACTCTTAATAATTAGAGCTGTTAAATTGGGTCATGGATCATGGATATAACTCAACCTAACCTAACCCATAAACCCTAATGGGTTGAAATTTTTAATCTTAACAGGTTGATGGGTCAAAAGGATTAATGGTTAAATGGGTTGATGAGTCAAATTGGTTGGATCAAATGGCTTGATGGTTAACCATTTAACCAATTTTCATAATCTTTTATTTTTCTGTAAAAATGTGAATATACAATTTTTCTGCCAAAATGCATATATATAATTTTTCCGCCAAAGTAAAGATCCATAATTTTTCCGCCTAAATGTATATCCACAATTTTTCCGCCCAAAACATGATTTACAATTTTTTGCAAAAATTATGAAATCCGCAATTTTTCCGCAAAAACGGTCCCGTCATTTTTTCCGCCAAAAACTTAAATCAGAATTTTTCACACCAAAATATAAATCCGTAATTTTCCCGTCAAAAAACGGTTCCGTTATTTTTCCGCCAAAATTTTGATTCCAAATTTTTTCCACCAAAATATGATGATGGTGATGATGATGATGGTGGTGGTGGTGATGATGATTATTCTTATTGTTTATGATAATAATTTTATTTGTTGATTTTGTAGTAATCAATCTATTTAACTATTAACCCATCAAACTAAATTGGTAATGGGTTGACCTAATCCATTTAAATGGGTTGGATCAATCCATTACTCATTTAACTCTTAATCTAATAGGTAATGGGTTGGATTGACCAATTTTAACCATTTTGACATCACTATAGATAAGATATGTTTAAACGTAAACTATTTTCTTTTTTAAACAAAATTTTGATTTGAAGGCAATGACTCAGTCTCTTCTAAATTATTTGTTCTCCTCACCCCAAATAAATCATTATTTTCTAACTACAATATACTCGTTATATATATTGATTTAAAAATATATATTCTCGAAGTTCTATGTGTAAAAAAAAAAGCACGGTTAGGTGGAGGCTGGAGCCTAGGAGGGTGTTGGATCAATGATTAATGGCTTCAAGTTCCTGTAGATATTTTGTGGTTTTGACAAAGAATCGTTTTAATACTGATAGTTATTGAATTAAGAAGATCGATATTTTAAATCCAAAAAAACCAGAAAAATGGGGGAGTTTTAGATAGAAATTTTAGTAAAAATGGGTTTTTATTTCTAAAATATTTTATTTTTTATTTGTATCTTTTTGCGCTACACCGAAACCGCAGCGACTACAACTCGAGAGAACCCATGACTGTCGAATTAGTGTGAAATCAATGATTGGATAGTAAAGTTTTAGGATAAGCCAAAAGTACAACTACAATAAAGCCATGCACGTGGATTTACATATATGTCATGAATGAGACACGTGGGTCTTTCATTCATTCAGTGACTTCATTTATCTGTCAAAATCAATTCGAGATAGTTTGAAGGGAACGGTGTTGAATTGAAAATATTTGGTAGGATTTGAGTGAAAATGGTAATTTTTTTTTATGTGTTAAAAAGCTTTGAAATGATAAGTTTTATGTTATTGAAACATATATTTTAAATTTTAGTGTTACTGGATTTGTGATTTTAAAATATACAATCAAATATGTTGTTATTGAAAATATTTTAAAAATTGGATTTAAAAGTTTTAGGTGGGATTTCAAGAGATTTATTAGTTAAAATTACAAATATCAAAATCTTATAGTTTTAGGTGTGAATTCAGAGAATTTAATAACATAATTCTTAACTCACTAAAATCCAACTAAATTCTCTTAAATTTCAATTAAACTCAAATGATCACAAATCACTAATTCAATACACCATTCCCCCCCCCCACCCCAAATTGCTTGTCCGAAATCAAATAGTAGTGGTAATATCATAAAGACATAAATAAAACTTTTGAAGAGAAGATATGATGCATATATGTGTGGAACTCGTTTATAGTTGTACCAAAATATCGGTAAACAATAAATGGTTGAAATTCAATGTTAAGTCTAAGAGCATATGTTTAATGGAAGTGTCTTATTGAATCTCTTACCAATAAAAAAATAGAAAAATATTTAAAAGTAAAAAAGAAAATAAAATGAATCTCTCAAAATGAGAGACTTTGAAAACATTTGTAGAGACCCATTTGACACAATGCTTTAACATGAGTGATTTTTGATTTTTTTTTAATTTAAAATATAAATAATCAATTAAATTATATGAAA
>CM051380.1:9034754-9059754 GCA_028015245.1 Cardamine occulta | reverse complement strand
GTTATTAAAATAATATATTTGAGAGACCAAGATGGGTTCTCTCCATTGCACATGTTCTAAGGAGGATGTATAGAACTCTAGCATTTAGAAATACTTAAGTTAAAATGACAAATCAGTTGATACTGAACTATGAATTTTAAAATATCTTTTAAAATATAGTGTTATTAGATTAGTGAATTTAAAACGTACAATCAAATCTACTGTTATTAAAAATATTTTAAGAATTAGATTTGAAATTCTCAATTAGACTTAAAAGTTTCAACTGGAAATTAAAAATACAAATATTAAAATCTTATGGTTTTATAACAAAATTCATAATTCACTAAAATTCAACAAAATCATCTCAAAACTTATTAAAAACTAGAATATTTCCACAATCTTCATCCAATACACCTCCCCCTCCCCTAAATGTTTTATTTTTCGGCGGCGTTCAACTTAAGTTTTTGAAGTGGGTTACATTTGCGTTTCAGTTTTTAGATGATTTTTTTTGATCAGCTGATTCAGTTTTTCTCTTCTAATTACAGCTTCTGGAAAACGTAAAAGTTTTCTTTTTGTTTTGATATCTACTTTTAATTTTTTTTTGGGGGATCAAACAACACACATTATTACGATTAGACTCTAGTGATAAGTGATAACAACACGATATTACTATTTACAAACCATCATGTTACATGTCTTGGCTTCTTTTGTTTTATCTGTCTAAATTATTAAAATTAAGAGAAATATCTAAACATTTATTAGGTTGACAATCCAAAAATACATCTAAACTTTTATAGGAATATTTAAGTTGAGTTTGTTTCTAAAGAATACTTATATCTGAAGAAATTAATTAATTACGTAGTGCTAATTAAGATATTAAATATTAATAATAGTCAACATGGGTTTCAGGACAAATGTCATCGGACAAAAGCTCTTTCCGAAAAGGCGGAGGAAGAAATGGAGGACGAGTACACATGAGCAATGCCCAATTCACTCCTTGGAAAAATGGGTGACGTTTCACGGCCGTTGCACCTAGAGATGATCCCAACCGTCGGCTCGGGTCCTTAGCCAGTAGCTGAGAGATCAGATCCTTGGCCGCGCTTGGAATCGTTGGCTCTTTCGGGAATTCGAGGGCTCGAGCCACAATGTTGGCAAGGGTTAGCTCGTGGTCCATCCCTTTGAATGGTGTCGTTCCGTAGAAGAGTTCGAACATGAATATTCCTAATGTCCACCAGTCAACTGCACTACCGTGGCCTTCTCCTGCCATCCACATTTTACGTTTAACAATTAAATTTTACGAAAGTGTAATTACATTTCTTTTGTATTCGAGAAATATTATAAACTTTTCTGAGGGCATTTTTATAAAACTCGATTGGTGATTTGGTGTTCCTATTGTCAAATGCGGCTTAACCGACCAAAACCGAATAAAACGACACTGAGTCAAATAAACCGCTTTGGTTTCATTTTTTCTATCCCCGAGTAAACCATAACCTAAACGTACTTGTCAAGAAAGAAATAAAATGATTAAAACCAAAAAAGAATTTGATCATCTTTCAAATGAAATGTTTATTTTCTTAAAAACCAAATCCAAATCTTATCAAACCAAACCAAATAATATATTTTTGGGTATATATTTTTTTGGGAGATTTTTGTTTTGAAATTTAAGGCTTTTTCGACATGCATATTATAGCGGATATGATCTAAACTAAGCAAAAAAATAGAGATGATAATGAAGTAGATTTGATGAAAACCTGAAACAATCTCAGGAGCCAAGTACTCATGCGTCCCAACAAAGGACATGGACCGAACGTCTACAGGCTCAGCCACGAGCTCAGGACCATTGTTACGGTGATCGGTCTTCTTCTTACGCCTTCGGATTCTCGGGTGGAAACAGGAGACAGCAGGGACAATACAGTTGGGAATCATACAAGAAGACGATGTAGTCTGATGATGGTCCATGCCTTGGTTCTCGTTCTGGTCAGACGAACCGTTAAGAGTTTGGTTCCGGTTCAGCAAAATCTGTGGTGTGGAAGTTGATTCATCACATTTTAAGGAAAGATCAAAATCGGTTAACATGATGTGACCATCTGATCGAACCAACACATTCTCAGGCTTCAAGTCACGGTAAACAATACCCAACATGTGTAGATATTCAATAGCTACGATCACTTCCGATGCATAGAATCTAGAAATTAATTTTAAAATATGTCATTAGTATAATGTGAATGGAAAAAACGATACAAGGGACAGAGAGAAGAAAACAAGGAAGTGAAGACAATACGAATAATTAAGTTTTTTGGAATCTTTGGTTTACATTTTTTAGGTATTGTGACAAAACATCAACTATTGGATTTAGGAGACAAGAAGATGATGTTTTGGGTTTGATGTCACTATGTAATAGGAACAAAAATGGACCTACAAGGGTTGGTTGACTTAACGAACTCTTTTGTCTATAAGAGTTTCTGGTTTAAAATCATTACCCTAAGATTCTTCTTCAAGCCTGAGCCAAATCCTTTTGTTTTCATGGGTCCACAATTTACAAATTGACTCCACACAAAAACAGAGTTAAATATACGAATTCTAAGAAACAAAATTCACAAAAAAAACTTAGAGCCTTTTTCTTATTCGGTTCATATACACATAACAAGTTACTATAATATAAAATGGGACCTCATTTTGTTTATGTAAGACACACAACCTTAAAAGAAAGATATATAATTAAGGAATCCCTACAAAAATTGATAGAAAAATAGCCAAATGTAGACTTTAGACTTACATGTTTTGGTCCTTTTTCTCAATCATTTTAACTTTAACACTAAAAGCAGAAACCTTATAGAACTCAATTAGATGGTCACACACGTACACACATATACAAGTCACAAAAGTTAAGAAATTGCTCAACTAGTTATGACCTTGACGTGTAAACTACTACTTAACTTAAGAACACAAATAAATCATAACAAGATCCGGATTTTTAGTATTATCACGTGATAAGAATTGGTCCATAAATGGTAATAAGTGGGCTAACTCAACTAACAATTATAACTTCATCTACTACTACCAAAGCAATACCATCGTTTCAATTCTAAGCCACAACTAACACGTAAATTTTAAAATTCCTCTTAAACGTGGGGCCAAACAGTTAAGATTATTTGACCAAAAAAAAAAGATTACAATATTAAAATTTATAATAACCACCGGTTTTAAAGGGGAATGGCAGTATAGTAAATATTTTTATAAGATTTTGCATAGCTGGTATGTGCTTGTACTGAAGCCACATGCTAAATTAGAAAAAAATATTTCATTTGCCTTCCATGGCATGCTACGTGATTTAATTGAAATCACTAGGGTCCACTATAAACTAACACGTGTACTTTTCTTATTCGTTATGAGATCAAAGTCAAACCCCACTCGTTTTGACTTTCTTTTAGCGTCGCACCAGATTGCAACTAATTATACGCACACATGTAAGATACACACAACTTTGTTAATCGTGCCTACATCTGCTTACAAATAATAAAATAAAACTATATATTATAAATGGTCACTCTATGGTTTTAACTTTTAATTAAATTTCACTTTCTAGTTCCTTTTTGGTGTAGCGTAAATAGACTTTTCTAGTCTAAGAAAAAAACGTTATCGAGCACACCAATTAATATAAACAACATTTTTGAATAACAAATCTAAAGATTTTCATTAATTAAGAATGTAATTTAATGTTAGTGAAATTTCCGACAATTTCGGAAGAAACTAAGGAAGCCAAATCTCGTTTCTGTAATTTTCACTTAGATCATTATTATATGTAACCAACTTACTTAACGGGCCTATCATATAATTAGTGTATAATTACCGTTAAAAAGGCAATAATTTAGTAATTAACGAAGCAGAAGCCATAAATTCTGTTATGTGTAGTGCTAAAACTACGAGACAATGGCCAGCTGGCGGGTCCCACTTACCCTGATTTCATCAGCTTTTTAATTTTTTTTCACTTCATAATAATACTCCCAAAGATTTGTAAATTTTCTTTTATAGAAAACTGAATATTTAAAATTAATTACTGGGAAAATAAAAGATAAACGGAAACTGTTACCTGACGGCGGATTCATGGAAGCGTTTGTTAGTTTGTTTTTGACGGAGAACATGAAGGTCACCGCCGGGACAAAACTCCGTCAACAAACAGAGCCATTTCGGAGAATCAATGGCGGCGTAAAGCGTCGGAAGAAAAGGATGGTCAAGCGATTCGAGAATCTCTCTCTCCGTCTTCGCTCTACCTTCTTTGCTTCGGCTCGCGAGCTCTTTCTTATCCATAACTTTCGCCGCTAAAAGAGGTAATTTCGCGGCGGTTTCGACGGTTACGGCGGATATGAATTCGGCTAAGAAAACAGAACCGATGTCTCCGGAACCGAGACGGAGACGAAATCGGAGATCGGAAAGTGAGAGAGACGATCGAAGTGAAGGAGGGAGTTTCGAAGAAGAGAAAGAACCGTGAGCTGATGGTGCCGGTGTAAGAGCTGCGGCGGAGGAAGATGAACGAGAACCGGAGCTAGTACTTCGATTCACAGTGGTTCCGGCTGATGTAAAGCTCACACTCTGTAAATCGTCGGCTAATTCGTCCGTCCATGGCTCCATTTTTGGATCCACTCAGAGCTAAAGAGAGAAAGAGAAGAAAGAGAGAGAGAGAGATTTGGCTATGGAGAAGTAACTGTGAGATTTTGCCTTTTTTGGGCTGAGAAAATAGAATCAAAGAAGATACAGTGGCAATGGCATAAGTTGTAATTTAAGGGTTAAGACATGCCGCGTTTCGTAATTAATGTATTTGCTTATTTTTAAAGCAATTACTATATCGAGGGTTAAGGATGATATATTAGAGTATTCTATAATTTTATTATCCAATAGGAGTATTTTCCTTGTTATATATTTGTTATTTATTTA
Organism: Cardamine occulta; assembly: GCA_028015245.1. Classification (NCBI taxonomy): domain Eukaryota; kingdom Viridiplantae; phylum Streptophyta; class Magnoliopsida; order Brassicales; family Brassicaceae; genus Cardamine; species Cardamine occulta. The sequence goes on along the minus strand of CM051380.1, from coordinate 9,054,843 downwards.
TGGTAATAGACAATAATTACATAATAATTTGAGAGGATTTGGCTCTCCATGATTTAAGATTTTTTTCTTCCATCTGTTTCCAAAGAGAGAAACAAAGAGACATATAATCTAGGCCCCTACAGAAAAAGATAATGACATATATAAATTTTGTGTTTGTTCTATTTCAGTTGTGATTATAGTATTTTATTCGTATAAAAACAATCTAATTTATCTTTCTAATATATGGCTTAGGACAAGGACGATGTAGTCTCATGTACAGTTTGTGAAGTTTTTATCTCGATATTTTTAGATGGAACTTCGTAACACATTTAAGTAGGATTGAAAGCATGTGCGTTCAAATAGAACTTCGTAGAATTTAAATGGAATCATGAATGGAAATAATTGTAGTTTTAATTTTACCCAAACAATGTTCGAATGATATACAAAATGAATCCGGAAAATGTAAAAAAATATTGTATCTCAACGTTTATTAGAAAGTAATTATTTTTCATTAAATATTTAAATAGTTTAGGCTTTGATTTTTATTGTATATTCTATAAATTTCCTAATAAAAAAAAAGCTATGATATATCATATATGATTAGTGATGAAAAACTCAGTCTTTGCTAGTCTCTAAATCTCTCTAATCTATGCTACCATTTTGGTTTAATTTTACTTTCACCTTGCACAAAATCGTAATAAGCTTTTATTCAACTCGGATACTATCCTATATTCGATATGTACATGTGCTTTTGAAACTTTTTTTTTTTTTGATAAATGCTTTTGAATTTTTTTTGTTAAAAGATATAAATGCTTTTGAATTTTTAGTCAAAGCTTTATTTTTATTTTCCTAACTCTCTTGTTATATACAGATATTTTTTTTAAAAACCCGATCACACTCTCATTTGAATTCATCACTAATTAATGGTTTATGTAACGAAGAACATATAAATCTTGTTTGTTACATTCATCTTGCAGTCAAAACATTAAAATTTGGTAACGTAAAGCAAATTTTTGTTGGGTTCTAACTTCTACAAACTTGATTCTCAGGAAAAAACTGTTCTCAGGAAGATCATATCTGTAGGTCAATATGAGAGTATAGATCATTTTGTTGCAGTAGCTACTTTGGCCGTCGTGGTCATTGCAGTGCTACTAGTTCTCATTTTTGTGTTCAGGAAGAAAAAGGAACCAAGTCATGTGGAAGGTACTTAACAGAGACCTTTCATTAAATCAACAAACTATATATTATAAGGTGTTATTCTTTGACCAAAATTTGTTCTCTACAGCTTCACCCATCACAAATTGTGTCACGGGCAATTGTCTCGCCAACTATTATATCCGAGACCAAGACAAAATGCAGAAAATTTACGTATTCTGAGGTTATGGAAATGACAAACAACTTCCAAAGAACTTTAGGTGAAGGAGGGTTTGGGATCGTTTATCATGGCTATTTGAACGATTCAGAGAAAGTAGCTATTAAAATACTTTCTGAATCATCATCACAATGCTATAAACATTTCAAGGCAGAGGTATAAAATGTTTACACCTTTTACAATATAAAGAAAATGTTTAAATGTTTAAACCTTTTGCGAATGTTCCGGTTTAAGTCTTGGGGGTGCTCGTTGTTGAATAGAGGCGGTGGGTCTGGTTTTGCTGTCTTTGTTCTACCGTGGGAGATGGTTCTTTGGCTTCCCAAGCTCAAGAATGACGGTCAGAGGTGGCTTCTCTGATTGCCCATAGAAGCTCCCGTGGCGCCGGTTTGGATAGCGATCCGTTAAATCACTCTCATGTTTGTGTTCATTTCCGGAGGAGCTGTAGGCGCCACTACTTTGAGGTTTGAGGGCTGGCTTCAAGTGGAGATTGCTCGTGACAACGACGATGGGGACATGGGTTCTTCGGAACTACAGGACGCAAATGTCCGAGCTACTTTGCTTGGAATCGGTGTTTCTTTAACGGGTCTTCTCTGGGTTTCTTTCTCATGCGCTTAGCCTCTCGGTCTTAGTTCATTCATTGTATCTTGTTGTTGCTTTGTCGTTTCTGTAGATTTTGGTCTTTCTGTCTTATTCGTTTTCTATGTAACCGCTATCACAAATTAAAAATCAGTATAAAACTTAACATTTACACCCAAAAAAAAAATGTTAATCTTTCGTAAAACTAACGATATCAATGGCCCTGATCTTGATCCCGAGTAAGTTTATTTAGTCCATTCTTCGATGTATATCTGAAGTTTTCACACCAATGTCCAGATGAATTATGGATAAAAACTCACATGAATACTTGTACTACATGTTTTTGTCTTACCGAGATGATTAATGACTAATAAAACCTAAAAATTATATTATTTTGAAACAATTTTTTTTCTGGAAATAAAATTAATAAAGAACAAGGGGATATGAATTGCTTACATTTATTGCCAATTCTACCCCTACTTCCTTTGCTTATTACGGAAAAAGGAATCAAAGAACAGAAAACTCGTTTTTTTTTGGTAAAAAAAACTCGTATATCCGAATTCTCCAACGTTTCAGGGAATGATGACGCCATTGCAGTATTACTCTCACACTTCTTCTCCAACAATCCTTCCTTATTTACCATTTTGCCACTACACTCACTTTCTTCTTCCTCGTCCTTCTCATTTCTCATCTACTCTCCGGTCAACTTACAAAAACCCGAATCTCGTTTCCCTTCTCCGAGAAAAACCAAGAATTTCTCCTTCCCTTGGTTGCTTTGCATCATCTTCAATGGCGAATCCGACTCAGAGCAGCGAAACCAAACCTTTCTCTGTTCTTTTTGTCTGTCTCGGAAACATTTGTCGAAGCCCAGCAGCTGAAGGTGTCTTTAGAGATATTGTTAAGAAGAGAGGTCTCGATTCCAAATTCAACATTGATTCCGCTGGAACCATTGATTATCACGAGGTATAATAGTCAAAGAGAATAACACAAAACGAATATTCTTATTTTATTGCTCTGATTGAAACAATTTAGTTAATGATGCTTACAGATGTAGAAAGACTTGATTTTGGATTTAGGGTTTTGGTGGATTGTAATTTGTTTCGACTTAGGAGCAGTGAGGCTTATGAATCAATTTTGATTTGAATAATTTAGTTCATGATGCTTTGAGTTGTATAAAGACTTGATTTTGGATTTAAGGTTTTGGTGGATTGTAATTTGGTTGGACTTAGGAGCAGTGAGGCTTATGAATCAATTTTGATGTGAACAATTTAGTTCATGATGCTTTGAGATGTATAAAGACTTGATTTTGGATTTAGGGTTTTGTGGATTGTAATTTGGTTAGAGTTAGGAGCAGTGAAGCTTATGAATCAGTTTTGATTTGAACAGTTTAGTTAATGATGCTTTGAGATGTATAAAGGCTTGATTTTGGATTTATGGTTTTGGTGGATTGGAATTTGGTTAGAGTTAGAAGTAGTGAGGCTTTGAAATTCATGTTTTATGAATCAATTTTGATTTGTGAAAGTGCTTTTTGTTTTTCTTACAAGGGAAACATGGCAGATCCAAGAATGAGAAGTGCGGCGAAACGACGTGGGATTGAGATAACATCATTATCTAGACCGATTAAGGCATCTGATTTCAGAGAATTTGATCTCATTCTTGCAATGGATGAGCAGAACAAAGGTAGAAGAAAGAGTAATTATTCAACATTCTACAAGAATTTTATGGTTAGATCAACATATTAAGTTGAGATGTGATTTTGTTATGGAGAGTTGATGAATTTTAATATATGTTTGCAGAGGACATATTGAAGGCTTATAATGTATGGAAAGCTAGAGGAAATTTCTCACCTGATGCAGATAAGAAGGTAATGTTGGTGTTTGTTGTTGTTGTTAATGAACTTTGGAACTTTTTTTTTTGGGGAGATTTTAGAACATTTTCATTTGAGTTTTCAGGTTAAGCTAATGTGTTCGTATTGCAAGAAACATAATGACAAATTTGTTCCAGACCCATATTATGGTGGAGCTCAAGGTTTTGAGAAGGTATTTAACCATTAGAGATTGGAGAAGCTGAATGTGAATACTATATTTTGGTTTCCACTAGGTTCTTTGAATTTTTTTGATTTGGTTTGTAAGGCTTTAAAATGGTATTGCCATTGTCACTTCCATTCCAGAATTTTTTCATGTTTAATCTGTTTTGCTGGGACAAAACTCACTTGGAAACTTGAATCTTGATCAGATACTTGTCTACGGTTTCTTTGACAGGTACTGGACTTGCTTGAAGATGCATGTGAGTCTTTGCTGGACAATGTCATAACAGAAAATTGAGATTGTTAGCTTTGCACATAAACTGAAAGTTCTATTATTACATTTATAGACATCTTCATTGATGTTAATATTGTGAGAAATTGATGTGAAACTTGAATTTTGTTGGTGTTTTTTTTTTCTTTTTTGGAGACCTTGTTAAACTGTATTATTTGTTAAAATATCCTAGAGGGCACTCTTTAGTCTTTACACATTAAATCATATGAACTCATACAAATCTTTATCAAAATAATAATCATTATTCAGGATTCTTGAAATCATTGCTTTGTACTGAATATCATAGCTAAATATATTAGATAGTTAACATTACTAATTTGATTTATAGTCATACTGTATCTCCTTAAAAAAAAAACTCATGTTGTTGAAAGAATAATGATTATCCTTCTCAAATATTTTTATTACAGTATTAAAATCAGTTTTTAACGATTTAGTTTGTTTATTAATATCTTGGTACTATATATAGATATGTTGGGTGAATGTAAAATGTAAGTCGAGTGAGTAAGAAAATTCTCATTTACTCACGTCTCCTACGACAAATTCTCTTTCTCTCACACTTAAAGAAACAAATATTATAATAATATATAAATATCTATACGGACGAGGAGGATATGGACGTGGAAGTGGAGAAAGAAAAAATTTCAATAAAAGGACCTAAGGAAATGAAACTGATCGTGTGATGAATAAGCAACAAGAGATTGTTACATATGTGGCATGAAATGACACTGGTCCTGTACCTGTTATACGCAAAAACATTTGGCCAACCTGTATCAAGATTCATAAAAAGCGAAAGAAAAAGTAAATATTTAAAATTGAAACAATTCACAAAATAGTTTAACCAAAATTATACAAGTATATAATTAATATCTATATTCTGAATCAAAAATTACATTTAAAAATTAGTGGGCAAACGAGAATTAAAAACTTATTTTATAGAAAGAGAAATACGACTGGACCTTGGAAAAAAAGATGTCACATTTAAAATTTATAATATAAACGAGATGAGACATGATATAACATGAATGGAACAAGAATTCCCAAAACTAAAAATATGACAACGAATAAATAAAATATATTTCAGTTTCAGAAAATATTTTTCCAAAGAAAAAATGGGTAAAAAATGAAAAAGCTAAATTATGTCAAAAGTAAACTGCTAAATTAATTATAATATTAAGTAATATTTTATATAAAAATGAAATAATCGATCAAATTAAAACTTATGAAATTTAAGTTTGAGAAAATATTCCTCCATGCTATGCACATGTACTATTATAATTTCAACTAAAATATAAATATGGTCTACAATATATTATAATACTAATTTAAAGCCAAAGTAATACACAATACAAAATTAATATTTTATAAACAGATTGGCCAATCGACCAGAAATAAATATTTGAATCATCTATAAAACAAAAACAAAAATTATAAACGTTGATTCAATATATTATAAACAATAAATGAAAAGTCTATATTTAATTATAATACATGAAAATGATGTAAGATATATAATGTAAACAAAAACTAAATTAAATAAAGTTTTGAATAAATTTATCAATTGATATTTCCCGTGCGATGCGCATGTAATATCGTAGTAATGGTATATTTTATAACACATGTCTCATAGTTTGACCAAAAAAAGAATGTCATTTCTGGTAATTTCCCTTATCATTCATTGGCTTCCGAGAAATTCAGTGAATGGTAACAATGACTTTGTCATACAAAGCCTCTTGCTCTTTTTTTTCGTTTTCTTTTTCTCTTCCTTTCCCTCTTTGTTATCTATATATCTATATTTCGTGGACAGGAAACATCCACAGAGCTTCTGTGCCAATAGAGTCAAGTCAACCTTGAGTATTCAATATACACAAAGCCTCTTCCTCTTTGCTATTATCTATTTCTTCCATCGTTCTAAGATCTTGATTCTTTACCATACTAATGAATTCTTCTTTTTTCCTTGGCTCAATCGCAGCAGCAATAGGCTTCTTCACGCTTTTTACAAAATTCAGATTTCAACAAGAAAAAAAAGAGAGTAAATCTTCTTCTTCAACTCCTCCATCTCGTTCATCTTCTTCTTCGTCTGGAATTGAGAATCACGATGTCTTCCCGAGCTTCCACAGGGCAGATGTCCGAAAAAACTTTTTTAGTCACCTCCGGAGAGAGTTCAGTGGAAAGGGAATCCGCCTATTCATTGATAATAATATATTGAGGGGTAAGTCAATCGATCCTGAGCTCGTAAAAGCTATCAGAGGATCCAAGATCGCGATCATCTTGTTCTCAAGGAACTATGCTTCTTCGTCGTGGTGTCTTGATGAGTTGGCGGAGATCATGAAGTGTAGAGAAGTGTTGGGTCAAATAGTGTTGACTATTTTCTATGAAGTAGATCCAACTGACGTAAAAAAACAGAGGGGACATTTTGGAAAAGGCTTCAGAAATTCTTGTAAAGGTAAAACAAAAGAGCGTATTGAGATATGGAAAAAAGCTTTAGAGGATGCAGCCAAAATCGCAGGAGAGCATTCTCGCAACTGGTATGCCCTCTTGATTTCTATTTTTTCTAATTAATATTTACTATATTTATTTGTAGATTTAAAGAAGGGTATATCACCACAAGAAATTTAAATATGTTTTAGATGCGTATGAACAATTTTCATGACTTGACTATAATGGATGCATATTAATATCCTCCAATCTTAGGTACGATGAAGCGAACATGATAAAGAAAATAGCCACTGATGTTTCAGACATGATTAATTCCACACCATCAAGAGATTTCGACGGTTTAGTTGGGATGAAAGCTCATATGGAAAGGATGGAAGAGGTTTTAAGCCTAGATTCGGATGAAGTAAGGATGATTGGGATTTGGGGTCAGCCTGGGATTGGTAAGACCACCATCGCTAGATTTCTGTTCGTCCAATTATCCAGCAGATTCCAACTTCGCGCATTCATGGGGGATATCAAAGCGCCTTATCCAAAACCTGGTGGGGATGAGTACAGTGCACAACTCCAACTACAACAGCAAATGTTGATAAATATTTTCAATTCCAAGGATATCGAGATTACTCATTTGGGAGTGGCAGAGAAATGGTTAAAAGACAAGAAAGTGTTTCTCGTTCTTGATAATGTTGATCGGTTAGGACAACTAAATGCCTTGGCGAAAGAAATTCAATGGTTTGGTCGTGGAAGTCGGATTATCATTACAACACAAGATCAAAGAGTTTTGAAAGCTCATGGAATCAAGCATATTTACAACGTCAATTTTCCATCAAGTGATGAAGCTTTTCAAATCTTCTGTATGTATGCCTTTGGAGAAAAACACCCACCTGTTGGTTTCTTTGACCTTGCTTGGGAAGTTATGGCTCTCGTTGGTAGACTCCCTTTGGGATTGAAAGTTCTAGGCTCTTTTATGAGGGGTTTGTCCATGCAAGAGTGGAAAGATAAACTACCAAGTTTAAAGACTTGCCTTAACGGAGAAATTGAGAGCACTATAAAATTAAGCTACGACGCCTTAAATGATGAAGACAAATATTTATTTCTTTATATAACCTGCCTTTCTAGCTTTCAAGTACCTCGTAAAGTTGAAAAGCTTCTTGCGGAGAAGATGGTTGATGTGAGACAAAGTCTTAAAGTCTTAGCTGAGAAATCTCTCATATCTATTGACCAATTCGGAAGCATAGAGATACATACTCTGCTAGTACAATTCGGAATAAAAACTTCCAGGGAGCAATTCGTCGAGCATGGCCGAGTGAAACGTCATCTTTTGGTTGGTGAAAGAGATATATGTGAAGTACTCAGTGATGATACAGCAGTAAGTTTTGCCATCGCATTGAGTTTATTTGATAACTAACCATCTCTACTTTTACTTCTTATGGTTCTTTTTTCAGGATGATAGCCGTTTTATAGGGATAAATTTAGATTTATCTAAGATTAAGGGAGAATTGAATATAAGTGAGAAAGCATTTGAAAAAATGTCTGATCTCCAATTCGTATGCATATATGGTAATGGTGTTGCTAATTCTGAGAGACTGAACTCACTGATTTATCATTCTCTAAAGATTAGATCACTGCAATGGAGGAATTTCCAGAATATATGTTTGCCATCTACTTTTAATACGGAGTTTCTCGTCGAACTAGTCATGTATGGCAGCAAGCTTCAGAAGCTATGGGATGGAATTAAAGTAAGTAATTTTTGATAAACGTTCTATTACTTGTTTCTTGTGTGTGTGTGTTTTTTTAAAAAATTAATCGTATCTTAATTTTCTATGCAGCCACTTCAAAATCTCAAGTGGATGGATTTGAGTTATTCTACAAATCTGAAAGAGCTTCCCGATTTTTCAACTGCCACTACTCTCGAAGAATTAATTCTTGGACATTGTTCAAGTTTGGTAGAGCTCCCCTTCTCTATTAGGAATGCCGAACATCTCAAAAAGTTGGATCTTAGTTATTGTTCAAGTCTGGTGAAGCTGCCCTCTATTGGGAATGCAACTAAACTTCAACAACTGAATCTCCGTAGTTGCTCAAGTCTTGTGAAGCTCCCGTCCTCTATCAATGCCACTTATCTCCAGGAATTGTTTCTAAACAATTGTTCACGTGTTGTGGAGATTCCCGCTATCAAGAATGCGACTAGTCTCCAGATATTAAATCTCAAGAATTGCTCTAGGCTACTAGAGCTCCCTCCTTCTACTGGAACTGCCATAAATCTTCAGGAATTGGATATCAGCGGATGCTCAAGTCTCAAGAAACTCCCTTCTTCTATTGGAGATATCACTAATCTGCAAGTGTTTGATCTATCTGACTGCTCAAGTCTGGTGGAGATTCCCTCCTCTATTGGAAATCTTCAACATTTGAAAGCTTTGAGAATGCGCGGATGCTCAGAGCTAGAGGCTCTTCCAACCAACATCAACTTGGAATCTGTCGAAATACTTGATCTCACTGATTGCTCGCAGTTGAAATTTTTTCCTGAGATCTCCACAAACATTAATGATCTCATCCTTGTAGGAACTGCAGTAAAAGAAGTTCCTTTGTCGATCATGTCCTGGTCTCATCTTTCTGACTTTCATATGTCATTCTTTGAAAGACTCGAGGATTTTCCACACGCTCTTAATATCATAACAGTGCTGCAGTTGAATGAAGAAGATATACAAGAAGTTGCTCCATGGGTCCAGGGAATGTCTCGTTTACGTAAACTTAGACTCAACGACTGCAATAAACTGGTATCACTCCCCCAATTTTCAGATTCCCTATCTTACATAGATGTAGACAATTGTAAGTCCCTTGAGAGACTGGGTTGTTCCTTTAACAATCCAGAGATCCGTCTCAAGTTCACCAACTGCTTCAAACTGAATCAAGAAGCCAGAGACCTCATCATGCACACATCAACTCGTAGATACGCGATCTTACCAGGTACACAAGTACCTGCTTGCTTCAGTTACAGAGCTACTGCTGGAGGTCCCTTGACAATCAAGTTGAATGAGTCATCTCTTCCAACATCCTTGAGATTTAAGGCTTGTATCGTGCTGGTTATGGATGAAGAAGAAACTGGTTATGTTGATGAATCGATGTTGGTAGACATTGACATCATGGACAAACAGAATGATCTCCCAGTTCTGTGTACGCCAAGCAACCATGGTATATATCCAATGTTAACAGAGCATATCTACACATTTGAAGTTGAAGCAAGGGAGGTGACTTCCACGGAGCTTGTCTTTGAGTTCAAAACATCTATTTTGAACTCTTGGAAGATCGGAGAATGCGGTCTATATCAAATCTTGGAGGTTAATGAACATGATGAGAGCTTCACAGATGGCATCGATGGATGAGGTTATAATATTTAATGCCATTTTCATTTGTAATTAATTTTAAGAAGATTAGATGTTGTGCATTACTCATGTTGTACTTGTGTATGATTATAAATGTGTAGTGATGGGTTATGTTTAATCGAAATTAAATGCAGATTGGGAGACGAGGAGAAGAAGGAAAAGAGAGAATCAAAGTCATGAGTAGAATCTAAAGAAAGTGAAGATATCTCAAGGAATCTGAAACAATTGTGTAGCTGAAAAATCGTTGTATCTCTTCAGGTTTCCAACATTACTTAAGTTTCTTGGCAATCAACCCAGAAATTGTTTATTTAAGCGTACAATAGCAGATTTTTCAGGCAAAATATAAACAAATTAGAATAGGATCCACACATTGCATGAGAGAAAATATGGCTAAAATTAAAATTTAATAAACTTCGATATGTAGGTATTTTTGAGAATTTGATTATATACTTTGATTATAGAATTTAATTGTATTGATACAGATCTAGGCCAACGCATTACGGGTCGGGTATCCTAACTATTTCTACACACGATCTAAATGATTCGAACTCGTTGGATAAGGATGACAAAATTTATCCATTTGAATAAAAAAAAAATATTTCTCAACAAATAAAGGTCAGGTATTGTAATAATTATCCAAGATATTCGAATTATCCATTTGCATGATAAGGTATATTTGCTAATCATTTTTATTATTTTGTATAAGAATGATAAAAATACCCATTTTTTAACAGGAAATGTTATTAAATTATGAGATAGGTTAGTACATGCGGGGAAATATATATTCAAACTGGATTTTTAGAAATTATATATGTGATATTTACAAACCGATTGGGTTTTGTTAACCAAAAAAGGAAAACTAAAATCGTTGAAAATTTAATAGAAGATATGTGATGACCGATGGGAAAGTTATGAGGTTGAAAAGAAAATTAGAAATTTATTTATAAAGAGATAATATTATAAAATTACAGTCAAATTTTGAAATTTAAATTGCTTCCCTAACAACTCTGAATTAAATATGAAAAATATGACGTTGATTGTTTAAAAGTAAACAATTCGAAATTCGGGAATATTATGTTGATGGTTATGATTTTATTTGGAAAGATTTAAATTAGTAACAAATAAATGCTTTACAAATTTTCAAAATAATATCACATATGCTTAAACTGAGATTTAAAAGATTTCAAATATCGTAACAATTAGATATTTATTTGGAATTATTTGATTGAGGGAATAAATCTCAGCTTCCATATTTGAAATATTTATTTGAAATTATTTGGTTGAGGGAATCAATCTCAGTTTCTATATTTGAAATAATTTAGAATATTCTAATTATATATTTACTAAATTAACAGAATTTTGAAAATATTGAGAGTTTTTTGAACATAAAAGCTGTAAATGATATTTAAATCTTTAATTTGAATTTAAAAAAAAGATTTAAAAATGTAAGAGTGATTGTAGGAATATATAATACCCAAATTAATGGAATTGCAATTCTAAATATATTTTAGTGGATTATTTGTTTCAAATAATTATAATATAGGTATATATAAATAAAAAATTTTAACTTACTTTCAATGATATGTTATTGTTATAAAAATATAATATTTTATAATTAATAAATTAATATGTATAGTATTTTTAAATTATTTAATATATCATTTTTGTTATTCATATTAATTTTATGAGTTTAGATATATATAATTTTTTAACATATCATTTTGTTTTTCATAATTTGCCTTAATTCATAGTATTGGAGGTTATTATATTATAATCTAACAAATAATAAACTTGTATTTGCATACATTTCAATTAAATATTTAAATAATTTTAATATTTATTTGTAATTACAATAATGTAATTTAAAAATATTATATAAATGCTATTCAAATAATATTCATTGAATATTGTATAAAACTAATGATATTTAAATGAATTATATAAGAGATATACAATTAAACTAATGATCAATGTCCAATGTCAAAAATTATAATTATTCTAGTAATGGTTATCTTGCTTTAAAAAGTATGTAAGAATTGTTGTAGTGCTGACACGTCAGCATGACATCCACATAAATACCATGCGAAAGCAAAATTACTTTCTAAAGTGTACTTCTGAAATAATATATACTAGGTAAGTATCCGCGCATTGCACGGGAGAAAACACATTTAAATTTGAAATTTAATAAACTTAAATATGTATGTATTTTTGAGAAATACATTTAAAATGTGTGTATTGTTTGGTTCGTACGTTGACTTTTTTTGTACTCAGTTTTGAATTATGCGAATCCGTTTGGATAAAAGAAATATAATTTACATGTTTGGATCAAGAAATGTTTTTCCAACTGATAAAGTGCGGGTCGGATAATTATTTAAAGTACATGAATTACATGTTTGAATAATTATATAATTTTAAGAAAATTTTAATAATTTTAATTTTTCTTTAAATTATTCAATATTAGCAAAATTATTCAAAAACAAAAATTTTAAAATCTAAAATTATCTTTTACACATAAACAAAGTATTGTTGTTTTCTGAATTAATATAAGTAGCTAGGAATCAATGGTTTGGATATTAGTTTGCATTTCATGTTCATATTGGTTCTTATCCTCATGGCAATTTTCTTTTTCTTTTGATCTTTGTACAAAAACAACAGCTTATTTTACTTTAAGTTAAATCGAAAACTGTTCTTAAAAAATAGTAACATGGCAAAAAAAACAAATGATATTAAACCATACGAATCAAACTAAAATATCTACAATAATCGTCGACTCCGCCAAAGTCATTCTAATGATCTTCTGCCAATTGTTACTGGTTCAATATATGCACAATTGTTACTCCCCCGTCGCCACATATCTTTTGAATAATATATAAGGCAATGATAATCTCTGTATTTTAAATATAGAGAAACCTATAGAAATTTAAAATGGTAATTTGTAAAGTATTTTAAACAATTAGATATAATCAAAAGTCATCCATAAATTATTAAGGACCTTTCTTTTTGACATGATGAGCATTTAGATGACAAAGGATCTGATCGTGGTTGGTTTATCTGTAATGTTCATATTCGATACCAGTGAACTGTTTCAGAGGCAAAATATAATATAATGAACTGTTATAAATTGAGAATTCATACCATCTACTTCTCATAATTCTAAACCACATCGCCTTCCTTAGTTCATGCCACATCTTTCTGTTAGATCGTCGATTTTTTCATAACACCCCCACAATGTCTTTGATAATCTAAAAACAAATAGATGATGATGTAGATGAAATAATAACAATGATCACAACAATGCCTTATATGATGATCATAGTGGTTTCTTTGGTTGTTAAACAAAATTCAAAGGCTTTTGATAACAATGGAAATAAAAGAAAACAAAGAGAAAAAGAATTAAGGCTTGAAAACGTTTTTAAAAAGAGATCGAGTTCAGAAATTATCTAATGATAGAACACAAACCATTTCTCTAACTTGGAAAGCAAACCATGCCATTTGGGAAGTGCATGTGCACGTTCGACATAGACTGCATTTGTGCCGGTGCTCAAAATAACAACAGCGACCGACGACATCCGGGTTAGTGTATCTACCACCCGCGACTCGAGTGTTCCAATGGTATCATTAACCTGTACAGCTAACGAATGGATTAGAGAACTATAATCAAATAGATGACACAAATTGATAGCTAGCTGGAAAAAAAAAGGTGTTTTTTTTTGGTAAGAGGAAAACTCACAAGCGATATGATGTAACATGCATGTCCAGCCAAACTCTTTCCATAGCTTTAATAAGTTCTCCAACAACATCTTCACAATAATCTGCATCGAATAAAGATTCAATATTAGTCACTATCGTCTATCGACATTCAAATATTAAAAAAATCTGTAATAATTGTACAGACAATAAACTTTGCAGTGATAAAATGATTTGGAGCAAAAACGTAGCCTTTATTTATAGAGAGCCAAATTGAATTAAAATATTTCGGTTTAGCCGCAAAAATCTAAAAAGATGAAATCTTATGTACATCCAATATATATTTGCACTAGTAAGGATCCGCGCTACAGCACGGACGAATGCTTTTTTTTCTTTTCTTTTTGTAAATATGAAGTTATTTTAAAAATGATAATTTAACTTTTGTAATTTGTTTGTAGATGTGTATAGTATTATTATTTAATTTAGTTGACTTCCAATAATTTGTGAGTAAGGTATGGAATTTTGAAATTTGTTTGTAGGAGAAACTAAGTATGTTAATTATGTTACTATTAAATTTATTTTAATATAGGTAAGTAGTTTTTACATGAGTAGTATATATGGTTGCGCAAAAAAAAAGAGTATTTAATATAAATATATATATATATATATATTAATCAAAATATAAATTATATATTTTAACTAACCCGTGACTATAAAATTAATCCGTGATTTTGTTATAATAACCCGTGATATATCTCTAAGAAATCGAAGTATATATATATACTAAGTTGTCTAGATTAACTAACCCTAAAATAAATTAGTTAATAAAAATATGTATATCATTGCTATTTTTTGGATACTAAAAATATATTTTCGTAGACATTGTAGATTTGTTTTCGTAGACACTTGATCTAAATATATATATATATATATATATATATATATTAAATATCCCATAAAAAGATTTTGAAGGGTTTTTCAATTTCAAGTATTCATTTTTGAAAATTATATCTTTCCAAGTATTTGTTTTCATTTATTTGGAAATATATAATTTGCAAAAACAAATACTTGAAATTGAAAATCCCTTCAAAATCTTTTTACTACTCCCTCCAATTATAAATAATTGTCGTTCTAAATCAACTTAAACAGTCATATTTCAATGTTTTTAAAATCTGAAAATTTCATAGGGAATAGGCTTGGATTCTGGACTGTTTTGGTTCCGAAACTTTTTTTGAGCAAATGGTCTAGCATTCTCAAATATGTTAGTATACACCCAAATGAAAGATATTATGGCCAGTAGTGATGCTAAATCAACTTAAACAATCATATTTCAATGTTTCCAAAATCTAAAAATTTCGTAGTGAATAGGCTTGGATTCTGGACCGTTTTGGTTTCGAAACTTTTTTTGAGCAAATGAAAGATATTATGGCCAGTAGTGATGCTAAATCAACTTAAACAATCATATTTCAATGTTTCCAAAATCTGAAAATTTCATAGGGAATAGGCTTGGATTCTGGACCGTTTTGGTTCCGAAACTTTTTTTGAGCAAATGGTCTAGCATTCTCAAATATGTTAGTATACACTCAAATGAAATATATTATGGCCAGTAGTGATGCTAAATCAACTTAAACAATCATATTTCAATGTTTCCAAAATCTGAAAATTTCATAGTGAATAGGCTTGGATTCTGGACCATTTTGAATTCATTTATAAAATTGAAAAGTTTATC
Organism: Cardamine occulta; assembly: GCA_028015245.1. Classification (NCBI taxonomy): domain Eukaryota; kingdom Viridiplantae; phylum Streptophyta; class Magnoliopsida; order Brassicales; family Brassicaceae; genus Cardamine; species Cardamine occulta. Next base: position 9,039,369 of record CM051380.1, on the reverse strand, counting down.
GAACATTTGCATTAAAATTCTAAAACGATACTTAATCTAAAATAAAAAAATCAATTCTAAAACGATACTTATTTATAAATGAATTCAAAATAAATGTCGTTTAAGGTTTTTGCACAAATATTAAAAAAATAATTAAATTTTTTATTTTACCCCTTATTAATAAATCATAAAAAAATTTTAATGGTCAATACATTAATGGAATAGGGATAAAACTATAAATTATTTCAAAAAATCTGCATTGAAAATACAAAACGACACTTAATTTTAAACAAAAAATCAAGCTAAAATGAAAGTTATTTTAAAACAGAGGGAGTACTTAATAACTATTTCCAGAAATAATTGAAACTGAATTTTTATTTCCATAAATAATTGTTGTCTATTTTTAAATTGAAACCAATTTCTTATTTCTATACAAATATCTCATTAACATTTTTAGTTTATGTACAACAAATGTATATATCTTTTGAACAATTTTCTTTTATTTTTCATACTGTGTTGCTGTAGATATTAATAGTAAATCAGCACAAATAAATTAAAATTTTAACACTTAGAACATTTGATAAAAAAATAGTTAATTTATGATGGCAATAATTGACTATATTACAAAATATATTAATATAAATTATATCAGTAAAGTAATTAATATCCACTAAAATCTATAGAAATATGAAGTCATAAAACATATGTATTAATCATAAAATGTGAATTAAACAAAAAATAAGTTAACTATAAAATATATAATAAAACAAAACAACAACTTTGTTATCTTGAAACATATTGAAAAATCATAATACATTGTCAAATATATATACTTTATTATAAATAAAACTACCAATAAAATAAAATAGTAAAAATTTTGTCCGACGAGTTCTTACCTAATTTAATTTGATGTATTTTAATAAAATTCCCTTGTCATTATTTGGCTTCGGAGAAATATCCATCCAAGTCGACATAGTCAAGTCAACGTTCTATGATAAATTTCATCCTTCTCTTTGTTAAATCCTTCCTCTATCGATCTAAGATGTTGATTCAATATAATAATTCTTCTCTTTGTTAATCCTTCCTCCATCGATCTAAGATCTTGATTCACTCTTTAACATACTAATGAATTCGTCTTTTTTCCTTGTCTTAGTCGCAGCAGCTATAGGCTTCTTCATGCTTTTTAGAAAATTCAGATTCCAACAAGATAACAAAGATACTGAATCTTCTTCTTTATCTCCTACATCTCCTCCATCTTCTTCTTTGTCTCAAATTTGGAAACATGATGTCTTCCCGAGCTTCCATGGGCCAGATGTCCGGAAAACCTTTTTTAGTCACGTCCGGGAAGAGTTCAGAACAAAGGGAATCGACCTATTCATTGATAATGATATAGAGAGGAGTAAATCGATCGGTCCTGAGCTCGTAGAAGCTATCAGAGGATCCAAGATTGCGATCATATTGCTCTCCAAGAACTATGCTTCTTCGTCGTGGTGTCTGGATGAGTTAGCGGAGATCATGAAGTGCAGGGGAGTGTTGGGTCAGATAGTCATGACCATTTTCTATGAAGTTGATCCAACAGACGTAAAGAAACAAAATGGAGATTTTGGAAAAGCCTTCAGAAAAACTTGTAAAGGTAAAACAAAAGAGCATATTGAGAGCTGGAGAAAAGCTTTGGAGGATGTGGCCAAAATCGCTGGAGAGCATTCTCGCAACTGGTTTGCCCTCTTTTCCATTTTCCATCAAGCTATATTTATTTGTAGATTTAAAGAATATATCACAACAAGCAATTTAAATATGTTTTAGTTGTGTATGAAAAATTTGCATGACTTGACTAACTAATGGATGTATCATATGTTAGGGATGATGAAGCAGTCATGATAAAAAAAATAGCCATTGATGTTACAAACATGTTGAATAATTCGACACTATCAAGAGATTTTGACAGTTTAGTTGGGATGAGAGCTCATATGGAAATGATGGAACCGTTGTTACGCCTAGATTCAGATGAAGTAAGGATGATTGGGATTTGGGGTCTGCTTGGGATTGGTAAGAGCACCATTGCCAGGGTTCTATTTAACCAATTCTCTAGCAGATTCCAACTTGGTGCGATCATGGTAAATATCAAAGCATGTTATCCAACACCTTGTTTGGATGAGTACAGTACTGCACAACTCCAACTACAAAACCAAATGTTGTCTCAGATTATCAATCATAGAGGTAAAATGATTTCTCATTTACGAGTGGCACAAGAACGGTTGAAAAACAAGAAAGTGTTTCTCGTTCTTGATGATGTGGATCGGCTTGAACAACTAAATGCCTTGGCAAAAGAAATTCAATGGTTTGGTCCTGGAAGTCGGATTATTATCACAACAGAAAATCAAAGAGTTTTGAAAGCGCATGGAATCAAGCATATTTACAAAGTCGATTTCCCATCAAATGATGAGGCTTTTCAAATCTTCTGTACTCATGCATTTGGACAAAAACACCCATATAATGGTTTCTATGGGCTTGCTTTGGAAGTTAAAAACCTTGCTGGTAAACTCCCTTTGGGATTGAAGGTTATAGGCTCCTCTCTGCGAGGGAGGTCCAAGCAAGAGTGGGAAATAACACTACCAACGTTAAAGACTCGCCTTGATGGAGAAATTGAAAGCATTATAAAGTTAAGCTACGACGCCTTACAAGATGAAGAAAAATATTTATTTCTTTATATAGCATGCCTTTTCTGGTTACAAGTACCTCGTAAAGTGGAAGAGCTTCTTGCAAAGCAGATCGAGGTTGTGAGACAAAGTCTTAACGTCTTAGCTGAGAAATCTCTCATATCTATTGACGGATTTGGCAGAATAGAGATGCATACTCTTTTAAGAAAATTCGGAAGAGAAACTTCCCATGAGCAATTCGTTCATGGCCGTGTGAAACGTCAGCTTTTGGTTGGTGAAAGAGATATATGTGAAGTACTAGAAGATGATAAAACCGTAAGTTTTGCCATTACATTGAGTTTATTTGATAACTTACCATCTCTACTTATATTCTTATGGTTCTTTTTCAGGATAATAGGCGTTTTATAGGGATTGATTTAGATTTATCTAAGATTGAGGAAGAATTGAATATAAGTGAGAAAGCATTAGAAAGAATGTCCAATCTCCAATTTTTAAGCATATATGGTAATGGTGTTGCTAATTCTGAGATACTGCACTCACTGCGTTATCTTTCTCAAAAGAAGCATTGGATTAATCTGGAGATTCTACTCCAGAGTTTGCCTTCTACTTTTAACTCGGAGTTTTTCTATGGTAATTTTGAGAGACTACAGTCACTGCTTTATCATTCTAAAAAGATTAGATCATTGCGTTGGGAGTATTTCCAGAATATAAGTTTCCGTTCTACTTTTAATACGGAGTTTCTCGTTGAACTATGCATGCCATTAAGCAAGCTTCAGAAGCTATGGGAAGGAATTAAGGTAAGTAGTTTTGATGAAAATTATAAATTTCATTTTTTTTAATCTATAATTTGCTTTCTGTAAAAAATTCTATCGTAATTAACAAACTCCATATCCACATTTTCTTATTTGTCTATGCAGCCACTTAGAAATCTCAAGTGGATGGATTTGCATGGTTCTACAGATCTGAAAGAGCTTCCCGATCTTTCAACTGCCACTAATCTCGAAGAATTAATTCTAGAAGATTGCTCAAGTTTAGTGGAGCTCCCCTCCTCTCTTGGGAATGCCACTAATCTCCAAAAGTTGAATCTTAATAATTGTTCAAGTCTGGTGAAGCTCCCTTCTTCTATTGAGAATGCAACCAATCTCAAGGAATTACATCTCTTTGATTGCTTAAGTTTAGTGGAACTTCCTTCTATCGGGAATGCAATCAAACTTGAAAAACTAGATCTCTCTAATTGCTCAAGTCTTGTGAAGCTCCCATCCTCTATCAATGCGGCTTATCTCCAGATTTTGTCTCTATGGAATTGTTCACGTGTTGTGGAGCTCCCCGCGATCAAGAATGCGGCTAACCTCCAGATATTGGAGTTTAAAAATTGCTCAAGTCTACTAGAGCTCCCTCCTATTAGAACTGCCACAAATTTGGAGATATTATTTATCAGGGGATGCTCAAGTCTGGTGAAATTCCCTTCCTCTTTTGGAGATATAACTAATCTCAAAGTGTTTAATCTATCTAACTGCTCAAGTATAGTGGAGCTTCCCTCCTGTATAGGAAATCTTCAACATTTGATAGAGTTGGAAATAAGGGGATGCTCAAAGCTAGATGCTCTTCCAACCAACATTAACTTGGAATCTCTCAAAATGCTTGATCTCACGGATTGCTCGCAGTTGAAAAGTTTTCCTGAAATCTCCACAAATATTAAAGATCTCATCCTCGTAGGAACTGCAGTAAAAGAAGTTCCTTTGTCGATCATGTCGTGGTCTCGTCTTTCTGAGTTTCAGATATCATACTTTGAAAGCCTCAACGAATTCCCACATGCTCTTGACATCATCACTGAGCTGCAATTGAACGAAGATATGCATGAAGTTCCTCCATGGGTCAAGAGAATCTCTCGTTTACGTATACTTAAACTCAACAATTGCAATAAACTGGTATCACTCCCCCAATTTTCAGATTCCGTATCTTCCATAAAAGCACACAAT
>CM051380.1:8959654-9034654 GCA_028015245.1 Cardamine occulta | reverse complement strand
TGTAAGTCTCTTGAGAGACTGGATTGTTCTTTTAGCAATCCAGAGATCTGTCTCAAGTTTACCAATTGCTTCAAACTGAATCAAAAAGCCAGAGCCGACATCATGCACACAATAACTCGTAGATATGCGATCTTACCTGGTACACAAGTGCCTACCTGCTTCAATTACCGAGCTAGTGCTAGAGGTTCCTTGACAATGAAGTTGAATGAGAGGCATTTTTCTACATCCTTGAAATTTAAGGCTTGTATTATGCTGGTTATGGATAAAGAAGAAACTTATGATGTTGATATGTCTATGTTGGTATACACTGTCATCATGGACAAACAGAATGATCTCAGAGTTCTGTGTACACCTAGCAGCCATCGTATAAAGCCAATGTTAACAGAGCATATCTACACATTTGAAGTTGAAGTAGAAGAGGTGACTTCCACCGAGCTTGTCTTTAAGTTCAAAACAGACAGTAGTAAGTTAAAGATTGGAGAATGCGGGCTATATCAAATCTCGGAGGTCCCTTCATGTTAATGAACATGATGAGAGCTTCAGAGAGGGCTTTAATGGAGGAGGTTAGAAAATTTTACGCCATTTTAGGTTTTTATTAATTTTAAGATGATTAGGTATTGTGGAGTGAATTACTCAATGTTGGGTTATGTTAATCGTAATGAAATGCAGATTGGGAGAAAAATATAAACAAAGACAGTGAAGATAGAGACGAGGAGGAGAAGGAGAAGAAAGAATCAAAGTAATGAGTGTGAATCTGAAAGCATTGTGGTATTTGCAAAATTTGTCTATTCTTGTGTGTATGCACTATGACAATGTGGATATTGTGATTGTATATATATATATATATATATTGGTCTTGTGATTGTATATTTGGATGGTGTTTTTTATTTTATTTTATTATTAATGGATTTTGTTATTTGTTGTTACTTTTTAGCATATCTAAGCAGACTTGAAACATGGAAGTCCCATCAGCAGGATTTTGCAGTCCTACGCTTAGCACCTAGGAGAAGCCTTTGGATGCACAAGAGGGTGTTCTTGGTGACATTAGCATTCTCGTGCTTATACTGATGTCAAAGGAACTCAATTTCATGATCTAGTCTTTTAACCCTTCTTCGAGTTGGTTCAATGCATCCAACAAGTCCTTACAAGTTTAGAAATTAACGGTTTTAACTATGGCCATGTACTAAAAACACATAATGTCGTCGGAATCACATATATAAGTATATATAACCATCTGGGCACCAAATGTACCTTTTGGAAGCAAGTTCCAGAATGTCAATATGACCACTCTGACAACCTATAAGACTAAATACATTCATATAAACATAATAACTAAATACATTTATGCAAATGAAAGATCCAAAACAAATAAAAAAGAGACAAAATCTTGGTATTGGGCGACAAAGATTATGATTGATCAGCCAAGCTGTCATGATCTTTTTAACTAATTGCAGGATAGCTCACCTTTTACTTAGTTGATATTAGAGAATATTATATCAAAGGATATTTTACTCTTTATTGATATGTATCTCGTATATAGAATATTGACATATTCTCGTATCTAGGTTACTTATGACTACTCTATGTATAAGCATATATATATATATATGTGTGTAACTTCTTCTTCATGGACAAAATAAGAAAACCTTCTCAATATTGACTTTTCTGTTCATGGTATCACAACACGACACATTAAATTTTGTTTTCTTTCTCGATCCGATTATTATCTCTTTCGTTCTGTGTTCTTTCGACATAATTATTTTTCACCTCGATTTCTTCACTTGACATCACCATGGTTGAAGGAGAAAACACCGACTCGACTGTTGCTATAACAGCAGTGACAACAACGACCGATCCAAAGGTGAACGATCTCACCTTACGATCTCACAGCGAATGACAATCCCAAAAGCGTTATCTCACACCCTCTGTTGCATAGTGATAACTATGAAGAATGGGCGATTAACCTCGAAACAGCCCTGAGTTTGAGAAAGAAATTTGGGTTTGTAGACGGGAGTTTTGCTCAGCCGATGGAAGACCGACTAACTTTGAAGATTGGAAAACCATAAATACGTTGTTGGTCTTGTGGATCAAGATGACTATTGATCCAAAGTTATGATCCAATATCTCACATAAACCATTGGCTCATGATTTGTTGGAGCATATCAGAAGGAGATTCCATGTAAAAAATGGACCACCCGTGCAGCACTTGCGAAAGGAGCTAGCCAATTATCGTCAAAATTGTCTTTCTATTGAGATATACTACGGCAAGCTAATGAAGATTTGGGACAGTTTGGCGTGCTACCGTCCGACAGTGAGATGTGTTTGCAAGGGCTGTACATGCACGTTTAGCGCCACTCTCGAAGAGCAACATGTCGAAGACAAGGTTCATGACTTCCTCATGGGTCTCAATGAAAGTGTGTACGAAACGGTGTGTTCCACGTTGATGATGCAGGAACCAATTTCAAGTCTTGAACACATGTATCTCAAAGTGACACAAGATGATGATTCACGTGTTCAAAAACGCATGAGTGATAAGCGACAAGAAAAGATGGCTTTTGTGAGCCAACATACCACACAATCAAGGGAGATAGACACCTCAGTTCTATGATCTATCTGTGGGCGTTTCGGGGCATGTTTCTAAGAGTTGTTTTCAGGTTATGGGATACCCGGAATCGTGGGGTGATTGACCACGTAATCAAACAGGCCAAGGAAGATTTGGAGCGGTGGGTGCTTCGAGTAGTTGAGTAAAAGGGGGCATCGGTCATGTTAATGTGTCTGTGAGACAGCCTACGATGGGACATGCGAATGTTGCAATCTCAGAAGTAGACGTATGGCGGTACAAGGGCTGAGTGACGAACAATGGATCAGCATCAAGCGGGTTCTCAATGCTTCCAGCGCTGATGCCGATGAACATTTATCTGGTATGAATATTTCTCCTTCTTGGATCTTAGACATAGGGGCGACACACCATATTACTTGTAGAAAAGATATTTTGGAGAATTTGCAAAAGTCGACACCGACATACATTATCTTGGCAGATAAGCGAACAATTTTGGCAGATACTATAGGCTCTGTTAGGCTTAATAGTCATTAAGTCTAGTCAAATTTTACTACATTGAAGATTCAGGTTTTGATTTAATCTCTGTTACTTAGTTGATGGTAGAAAGTGATTGTGTAATGCAACTATCGGTTCCATTTTGTGTTCTCCAAGACCGCATTACGAGGACCCTGATTAGAGTGGGTAAACCAAGTGAAGGATTTATCTACTTTCAGAATGTTGAGGTGGCTGCAGCAGTTAAAGTTCTTCCAAGTGCATCTATGGACTTATGGGATAGGCGTCTTGGTCATCCAGCTATGAAAGTAGTGGCGGGTTTGAAGGATCTTGGTTTTTCTAGTAGTAGTAGTAGTAATATTTTGAATTCAGCTTGCGAGATTTTTAACCGCACAAAGCAAACTCGGTGTTTTTTTTAACTTTAAGCAATAATAAAACTACGGATATTTTTAAAATGGTTCATTGCGACATTTGGGGACTGTACCGGATTCCATCACACTCTGGTACTAAATATTTTTTTGCCATTGTTGATATTTACTCTAGGGGAACATGGGTGTATCTCATGAATGCGTAAAGTGAAACACCGACTAAGCTACGATATTTTTTACGCCAGTGCGGAAAGCTCGTTCGTACGATTAGAAGTGACAATGGAAGTGAATTTCACTCCATGATGATATATTTTCTCAAACAAGCCATTCACCATGAAACGTCTTGTGTTGGCATTATGCAACAAAACGGACGTGTTGAACAAAAACATCGACATATTTTGAATGTAGCTTGTGCGGTTATGTTTCAAGGACATTTTCTGATAGATTTTTGGGCCGAGTGTGTTCTATTCACGGCATACTTGATCAACTAAACGCCATCGACACTTCTTTACCATAAAACACCATACGGAGTTCTCCATGGAAAGCAACATGCTTATGAACATTTGCGTACTCTGGGATCTTTATGATAAATTTTAAAGTCGAAGTCAGAAGTGTGTTTTAGTTGGTTATCCTTACGGGAAGAAAGGATGGCGTGTATTCGATCTTGAGCGACAAAGTTTTTGCGTCTCACGCAACATGATATTTGAGGACGATGTGTTTCCATTCTCCTCTAATACCTCAGATACAATGAGTTCACAAGCTCCTCTATATTGGCGTTAGATGCTGACCATCATGAGGTCATTACTCCACCCGAGGATGTGTTAGACCCACCAGCTCTCAATGATGAGAGTCTTGATCCAGTTTCGGAAGAGTCTGATGCACCGGCTGCAGATACATCTTTGAGTTCCACAGTTTCATCGGGTTTTGAGGCTGATGATGTGGAGCACATCGACAGGGAGGGCACGGAGTTGCCTGCTTTTCCTATAGCGACCATGGGACTTCGTCGGAGTGAGCATACTCCCAATCCTCTGACATACTTGGCTGATTATTGAACAAGTTTGGTGTGCTCCAATCCTAATGTTCTTTATCCCATTGATGAAGTTTTATCTTCTGCTCGATTCTCAGCTAGCTACAAGAGTTTTATAGTTGCGATTACTACTGTGGTAATACCAAAAAAGTTTAAAGAGGCCATGCATTATCCTCGATGGCGTGAGGCGATGCAGCTTGAGATTGGTGCTCTCGAAACAAATGAGACATGGAGTCTTGAAACGTTACCATTTTATAAGCGGGCACTCGGCTGCAAATGGGTTTTTACGATCAAGTATCTATCAGATGGTACAATTGAGCGATACAAGGCAAGGTTGGTGGTCTTAGGAAATCACCATATCGAATGCACTGATTATGCAGAAACCTTTGCACCCATAGCAAAGATGACATCGGTTCAAATGGTTTTGTCTGTTGTATCGGCTTGTAATTGGGAAGTACATCAAATTGATGTGCACAACGCGTTTCTTCATGGGGATCTTACCGAGAAAGTTTATATGAAACTACCTCCCAATTTCTTTAATGCAAATAAGGGAAGAGTGTGTAGATTACACAAATCATTATATGGACTTAAGCAAGCTCCGAGATGTTAGTTTGCAAAGCTTGGCACTTCTCTTAAAAGCTATGGATTTCGACAATCACTCTCCTACTACTCCTTATTCGCCTATACGAAAATCATACCCATTTATATGTTTTAATCTATGTGGATGATTTGATTATTACTCGGAATTCGATTGAAGCGATCAAAGAGTACAAACATTATTTGAGCTCTTGTTTTCACATGAAGGACCTTGTTATTTTGAAATACTTTCTTGGCATTGAAGTGGCTCGTAGTCCTAAAGGTATTTATTTATGTCAAATGAAATACGTGTTGGACATTATCACTGATACGGGACTATTGGGGTCAAAAGCGGATATTTGTCCATTGGAACAACATCATAAACTAGCACTTGCTGAAGGTCCGCTACTTAAAGATCCAGCTGTATATCGTCATCTAGTTGGGAAGTTGATTTACTTGGTAGTTACGAGACCGGATCTTGCGTACTCCATTCAGGTTTTATCACAATCATGAAGACACTGCGACAAGAATATTGGGATGTGGCTCTCTGTATTGTTAGATACCTCAAAGAAACTCCGAGGCAAGGTAACCTACTTCGAGCTGACTCTGACCTTCATCTCTCTGGCTGGTGCGACTCTGATTGGGGTGGATGCAAGTTAACTCACCGTTCTTTAACAGGTTAGGACAATCTCCGATTTCGTGGAAAACAAAAAAAGCAAAAATTAAGTGGTTAGTCGGTCATCCGCGGAGGCTGAATATAGAGCTATGGCTCTTACCGTATGCGAGTTGGTGTGGCTTAAAAGCACTTCTTTAGGATCTGGGAGTAACTCTTACATGACCAATGACTATATACTGCGACAACATGGCTACACTTCATATCACATCGAATCCGGTATTTCACGAACATACCAAACATATCGAAATTGATTGTCATTTCATACGAGATGAGATTCAGGTGGGTCATATTACTACAGCACATGTTCCTACACACAAGCAGTTGGCCGACATTTTTACAAAGCTTTAGGCCAATGCGAGTTTGATGCATTTTGGTTCAACTTGGGCATCTCGAATCTCCATTCTCCAACTTGACGGAGGGTATTAGAGAAAAATATATCAAAGGATATTCTACTCTTTATTGATATGTATCTCGTATATAGAATATTGACATATTCTCGTGTCTAGGTTACTTGGTGACAACTCTATGTATATAAGCATATATATGGGTAACTTCTTCTTCGTGAACAAAATAAGAAAACCTTCTCAATGTCGACTTCTCTTTTCAGTTGAGTTCTTAACCACTTATGGAGCGTTTGCATTGTCATCAATTGCAGGTTCATAATAGGACCAAAGCCACATGCAGACGCATGTTTCATACAGAAGCTGTAATCTGTCGACTGAAAGCATACAAATCACGAAGATTTAACAACAAGTTCCCTAAGCAGCAATGACTGACACTTGATTGCAATTCAAACACCACTAGTAGGATGATTAGGATATCAAAAGCTTTTGTCAATTAACTATCTCACAAAATAAAGGTTTCTTCCATATCACCAAACTTGCACCTAAATATTTACCAAAATTAAAGACTTTTTTCCTACACAGAAGAATTGTTTGTTTTCGACTCAACTAATTTAGTTTGTGTTAGTGTCTGCATTTCTAACAAAGGCATGGCGTGAGTAGAATTGTTATTGCTGATTCCCACAAATACAAAAATATTTTAACTGTTACAGTTTTTCCCAATACTTACATGCTATACCACTAAGCTCTAGCAGCACAATGGCATTGTGTACAAAATAATGACAACTATTCCACCAAGCCCTTGAGAACATCATCAATTGTAGTATTATATTCCACCATTAGTGATGAACCAATTTCCTTGCTATAGTAATATATCTTTCAACTTGCATAGTTGTTGAAGATAAGCATCCAAAATTAAGTAAAAATGTAATTGAAAGCAGTTTACTTTCACCTAATGGAGTTTTACATATGTTTCCTTTACTTTTTGTCAAGACGATTGTTTTTATACTAATAAACAGGCTCACCATGACAAAACGAGCAAAGGCCAAGCAATAGAACAAACAAAGCAACGAAATCTTGCGCTGGAACACACAAGACAAATATTACTGTGGCAGTGTGGCATAATTTATGACAATGGGCTCCATTCCCATTTTCATACTCCAATGTTCCTTTTACTTTTGTAACACTCCCCCTTGGAGTTTATTGTCATTTGCGTCCTTTGTACTATATTCTCCGTTGCCTCATTAAAAACTTTTCTATGGAAAACCTATTAAAAAAATCATAGTAACGTAAAAAGAGTACAACAGCGCACGCTCCCCCTTGAACGATTATGATGACATTCTATATGTCTCGTTTATGACGCATTCCAATATTATGGATATGTTTCCTGAATATCGAGGTGGGTAATGATTTTGTGAAGAGATCTGCAGAATTTTTAGATGATCGAACATATTTCACTTTAATTTCTTTGTTCTTCTCAAGCTCTTGGGTATAAGAAAAGAACTTCGGAGCGATATGTCTAGTTTTGTCGCTTTTGATATATTCTTCCTTTGTCTGGGCAACACAAGCAGCATTATCTTCGTATAAGATAGTTGGCTATGTGTTTACACGGATTCCACTGCTTGATTGGATATGTTGGCTTATTGATCTTAGCTATACGCATTCCTTACAAGCCTCATGGAGCGCAGTGAGTTCAGCATGATTTGAAGAGGTGGCTACAAGTGTTTGTTTCTGAGAACGTCAGGATATAGCGGTTCCCCCAATCGTAAAATCATATCCAGTTTGTGATCGTGCTTTGTGGGGATCTGATAAATATCCCGCATCTGCAAAACAAACCATTTGACCCGTTGAGTTTTTAGGATAAAATAACCTTAAATCAATAGTCTCTTGAAGATAGCGAAAGACATGTTTAATCTCATTCTAATGTCTTTGCGTAGGGTACGAACTGAATCTTGCCAAGAGATTAATGGCAAATGATATGTCGGGTCGAGTGCAATTCGCAAGGTACATCAGAGCTCCAATTGCACTTAGATACGGTACTTCTGGACCAAGTATCTCTTCATTTTCTTCATGTGGCCGGAAAGGATCATTTTCAACATTAAGTGATCTTACAACCATTAGTGTACTAAGAGGATTTGCTTTATCCATATTAAAGTGTTTCAATACTCTTTTAGCGTATGTAGACTGGTGTACAAATATTCCCTTGTGAGAATGCTCAATTTGTAAACCAAGACAAAACTTTGTCTGTCCGAGATCTTTCATATCAAATTCTCCTTTTAAATAGTTTGTTGCTTTCTGTATTTCCTCTTGAGTGCAAGACTGAAAATCAGGTCAAGTGAAAATGTCTACTAAAAATAACATACATACATAACTTTTTTTCTTTTGAGAAATAGCCGTTTCCTATCACTAGGGAAGGTGAGGTTCATTTGACTTCATAGATGTAAACAGTATAATACAAGAAAACTAGAAAGCAAATCTATTACATCAATGGGTCAAGTAAGAGAATGACCAAAATGCAAGAAGCCCTAAGCCTTTCCAAAGCAGAAACAGCAGATTCAATCCAATAAGCGATTCTATCCTATACTATAACAAACTGATGAACACAGAGAAACTGACACTTTCAGTTTTTTTCTTAGGAGCTGAAGATCTGTTGCTGAAATCAGCTTAGTTGTCATGTAAGTCTCCCATGGAAGGTCCCTTTTCAATACCTGCAAAGTAAAACAACAAGAGAGATTGAATACTCTAAAACTACAAGGAAAACTTTTACACTGACAAAATATTTGTCAAGAGAGATTAAATATTTGTCAACTTTCTCAATACAATTACACTGAAAAAACAAGAAAAGAACGCATGATTAACATTTCTTTTAACTAGTCAAATTTTCATAATTCTAAAATGGCAAATCTTGTTTGAACATGTCATCATTCGTATCATGCCAAAATTTTGTCTAAATATATTCAAACAAAAACAAAGATTGATTATATAAAGGTTAGATAGTAGGTAACCTATTAATACGTTAATGCAGCAAAATCAAGTTGATTGTTAAATGTTAAAAGATAGAACTTGAAATAGTGTTCACCATTCATGATAATTTTACCGATCTTTTATAATGACAGACTTTCAATCTTGTAAAAAAAAATTCATTAAAACTAATTGATTGTTAATGAGTACCACAAATAGTAACTATAATGCATGTTGGATAATATGGGTGATTGGTTGAAAAGATAGAAGTAAGTTTTTTTCTTTTTTGGTTGTTATAAAACTTTCAAATTAAATTGTAGAAAAAGAGAAAAAAAAAAGGTTACATGCCTAGCCAAGGGCCTAATGTTTGGTGGATCTAACCCAATAATAAAAAATCATAAAGTTAATGAGCAAGTCCAATAATAAAGGAACAAATAATGAACCCAGACCATCAGCATTGGAGACATTGTGTCTTCGGGAAGACATTGTATCTTCCAAAATATTGTCACGTGTCGCAACGTGATTCGCTGCGACAATAAAAAAATATATATACTTTTTTTTTAAATTAAAAAAAAATTGATTTTTTTATTGTCGCAACGAATCACGTTGCGACACGTGGCAATATTTTGGAAGACACAATGTCTCCAATGCTGATGCTCTAAGCCTCAAGAAATCACGATCTGGTGAGTAGTTGAAACAATAGGATACATTTGTTAGCAACATCAGACCAATAAACAACTTTGGTAGCAGTTTTAAAATAAAATTAAAACATAGAATTGCAACTTGAAATAGTGTTCACCATTCATGATAATTTTATCGATCTTTTACAATGACAGCTTTTCAACCATGTAAAAAACATTCATTAAAATGATTTGATTGTTAATGAGTATCACTCTCCAAATAGTAACTATAATGCATGTTGGATAACAGGGGGGATTGGTTGAAAAGATAGAAGTAAGTTTTATCAGACCAACAAACGGCTTTGGTGGCTCTTGTTTTCAATCTCTTGCTAAAATCATTTTTAAGCACTAACAAAAACTTTAATATTTGCTTCTTCAATTGCAAAAGGAAAATACACTTGCAATAATTTGGTTCATGGTACCCAATAAGTTGGTTAAATGCCAAAGTCAAGGTGCTTGCAATAATTTTGTTGTCAACAATTTTTTTCCCAAACTCAAATTTAATCACGTTATTGATCATAATAGCTTGTTCACAAGAAATGTCAGGTAAATTTTTGCTGATTTTCTAATCTTACTTGAGATAGTATAAAACACTTAGTATACATTTATATTGTTGATCTAGATCATTAATATTTTTAAAATTCTAAACCATATTACATCACCAAAACAAATTTTGTACAGTCAACTAAAATTTATTATTCTCTAAAATATACTATTCGTCTAAAGTAAGATTGCAAAACTGACAATATTCAAACGATGACTATATATCAAAACCGTATTTTTAAGAATATCTTCAGTTTTTTTCCAAAGTATGATTGAATTTTGTAAAGTATCACTAATGAATATTGTAGCTCCATACTATTTTAATAGCCATGTCAGTCTTGTAATACTAATGCCTAAAGAGAGGAAATAGACTATGAATGTGTTTGAATATGACTAAGTAATCCTCGATGTCATGATCAGTTCATATCGAACTGAAGCAACAGATCATAAATAAAATGATTGTTTTTATTGACGGTGAAGCTTTTGGTTTTTTTGTAGCTTCCGGTCGTGGGATGATGATGTTGAAGACTCTTGGTGGAGGTCCAAGGAAGCTTGGTGTTGATGTTGTTCCATTTATTCATTGCACATGTAATCTCTCTCTAGCCTTTGAAGATATAGTCTCTTCGTTGATCCTTGTCGGAATTGTGTCGTATGGTGTATGTTCATATATGGTTTATACTTTATATCATACCAAAAATATAGCTTATATAAATATGCTTAGGATGAGCTTTAGAAAAATGGTGAATAGATATATTAAGTTGTCTACGGAATAAGGTTTATTTTTAAATATGCTATGTATGTTAATCGTCGTCTTTTGTTTCAACCCGGCAACAAATAAATATTATTCTAATGTAGCATTACATATATATATTCCCATTTATAAGTGCAACAATGAGTTTAGAAATAACATCCATCTGATAATCCTATCGTGTGTTTTTTTTCAATTAACAATTGTTTATTTGTTTTGTAGCTTATAGTTCAAGTTCTTATCAGCCATTAGTTTTCCAGGTATGTGCTTTTAGTGGCCAATAATAACTAATGGGCTAGCTCTAGTTAAAACCCGAATCTAAATGAACAATTTTATTGATAGGATATCAAAACAGGAATTTTCTAGGATACTGAAAACTGTGGTATCCCAAAAGAAGTCCTTGCTCGTGACCTCAGCCGGAATATTACTGGAGCTCTTAGAAAAGGCGGCTACTATGGTCCAATCTCAATGTTCGCGATTGGGAACCTTGAAGAGTCAATTCGTGAGGCTGACCACAACCTCTGCAATTATTTGGAATCAATATAATTCATGTGCCATTGGGTAAATTTTCTTCTTTTGTACGTTTAGCCTATCTTCCCGAGTGTTCTTTCCTTTTGATTTGGCAATATCGGTTCATGGTACCCACTAAGTTGGTTAAATGACCAAGTCAAAGTGCTTGCAATAATTTTGTTGTCAACAATTTTTTTTCCAAACTCAAATTTAATCATGTTATTGATCATAATAGCTTGTTCACAAGAAATGTCAAGTAAATTTTTGCTGATTTTCTAATCTTACTTAGATAGTACAAAACACTTAATATCCATTTATATTGTTGATCTAGATCACTAATATTTTTAAAATTTAAAATCATATTACATCACCAAAACAAATTTTGTACAGTCAACTGAAATTTATTATTCTCTAAAATATACTATTCGTCTAAAGCAAGATTTTATATAATTTTCTGGATAATTTCCATTAATTTTATAAAAATTAAATATTCAAACGGGAAATACATATATTCTGTCTAAAACTCTTACTCAATTTCTTATAATAACATTGTCGAATGAGTAATTTTTTTGGGGTTAAAATTGCCAAACATGTAAATATTTAAAAAGAAACGGTTATGGGATGGAAGATTTTTGATGGATGCTAGATGAGACGGTTTTCCGTTTCAAAATGGATATGCCTAGATTATATATTGAAATAAGCCAAGCTAAAACCGAATCCAAAACTTATATATATATATATATATTGTGCATGGTCAAGATAAGAAATCATTGATCTAGGGATTGAATATGGATCCAAGATGTTGTATATTGAAACCAAAGAACACTTGTTTTTGTATTGTGAATTTTATGACTTGGTTTGATTCATAGGCTGGTTAAGAGATAAGAAATCTTAGATTTTGAGATTGAATGTGGATCCAAGATATTGTATATTAAAACAATAGAACACTTGTTTTTGTATTGTGAATTTTATGAATTATTGTTTTATTATTTCATGCAAGAATTCCTATAAATATTCTTTAAACTTTTAACTTCTACATTGAATAATGTTTTTGAATTTAACTATTACCACATACATTTTAATTTTTGCAATATATATATCAATAAATTACAAGACTCATGAGTTTGTTAATATACATTTTTAACTATTACCACATTTACCTTTGGTATTTTTAAAATCAATTTTTGTATTATTAAAACTTGGACATGCACCATATTAATAATCTCACAAGATATAATATCATCTTACACTATAAAAAACAATATAAAAAGTGTGGCATAATAAAAACTTGGTGAACAAGTCGGGAAAAAGAAAAACACAATTTGGAGGAAAAATAAACTGTTAATTAATTATGTCTCATAAAAGAAATAATGGAGTAAGATAAAAAAAAATCAAGTATAGTACGGAAAGGACTGTCGACGTTGTTATTTGTCAATCCATTCTTCATATTTTCAACAGTACCCTCTCAATCTTCATCATCATCTTCAAGCTTTCGGAGTACAACAATGGCATTTCTAGCTGTCAAAACAAAAAATCTGCAAGTGTTGAGATTGAGAATAAGCCCAAGCCATTTATTTTGGAGGTTGATGTGGTTATTACAAAACATCTAGAAAACCTAGGGATTCAATGCTGAAGTGCTGTAGAAGGCACTTTCACAACCGAAAGTCGCATCATTTCTTACTATAAATACCTTTGCATGGTGGAGAACAGGTCTTCTCTCTTCAATGGAACCAGCATCTTCACATGGTCTGAAGCTTACAAAAAGGATAATATGGCGGCCACTAAGCAGAAGATCCATGTGGAGAAATCAGCTGTATTGTTCAATCTTCCTGCCATATATAGCGTGATGGGTCGCAGCAACATTCGACCAAAAACCATAGCTGACAATGCATTAAATTTGTGTTGTATCTTGCTACAAAATATTTATCTATATTTTTAAGAAATTAAGAACAAAAGAAGACAATTAAAACGTCCTCGTGATTTAGAACAACACAAATTTAATGCAATGTCAGGTAGGGTTTTTGGTTGAATATATTGCTATGACCAACAATAATTTATTGTAGAAATATTTCTAAAATATTGAATAAAAACAATTTCATAAAAAAAGTTTTCTCAGCAGATTGTTTTATAGCAAATGACTTCTCTTAATCCAGAATTTCAATAATTATGAAAATTCACAATACAAAAACAAGTGTTCTTTTGTTTCAATATACAACATCTTGGATCCATATTCAATCCCCAAATCAAAGATTTCTTATCTTGACCATGCACAATATATATATATATATATATATATTAGTTTTGGTTTAGAGATTAGCTATATAAGGATATAGTGAAATATCTTGTTGTATTTTAAATGTCTTGCTACAAAATTTTTATCTATATTTTTAAGAAATGAAGAACAGAAGAAGACAATGAAAACGTCCTCGTGATTGATAACAACACAAATTTAATGCATTGTCAGGTAGGGTTTTTGGTCGAATGTTGCTACGACCCATCATGTTGTATATAGCAGCAAGTTTGAACAATACAGTTGATTTCTCCACATGGATCTTCTGCTTGGTGGCCGCCATGTTATCCGGTTTGTAAGCTTCGGACAATGTGAAGATGCCAGTTCCATTGAAGAGAGGAAACTTATTCTCCACCACGCAAAGGGATTTATAGTAAGAAATGAGACGACTTTCGGTTGTGAAAGTGCCTTCTACAGAATTTTGGCTTTAAATCCTTTGGTTTTCTAGATCTTTTGCAGTAACTGCATCAACCTCCAAAATAAATGGCTTGAACTTATTCTCAACCTCCACTCTTGCAGATTTTTTTTGTTTTGACAGCTAGAAACACCATTGTTGAACTCTGAAAGCTTAAAGATGAAGATGAAGATTCAGAGAGTACTGTTGAAAATATGAAGAATGGATTGACAAATAACAACGTCGACAACCTTTCCGTACTATACTCGATTCTTTTTTGTCTTACTCCATTATTTCTTTTATGAAACATAATTAATTAACTGTTTATTTTTCTCCAATTGTTTTTCCCAACTTCTTCACCAAATTTTATTATGCCACACTTTTTATATTAATTTTATATAGTGTAAGATAATATTATATCTTGTGAGATTATTAATATGGTGCATGTGCAAGTTTTTATTATAAAAAAATTGATTTAAAAATACGAAATATCATGAAATGTGGTAATAGTTAATAATGTATATTAACAAAGACATGAGTCTTGTAATTTATTGATATATATTACAAAAATAAAAATGTATGTGGTAATAGTTAAATCCTAAAATAAAAATTTAAAGAATATTGATAGGAATTCTTGCATGAAATAATAAAACAATAATTCATAAAATTCACTATGCAAAAACAAGTGTTCTCTTGTTTTAATATATAACATATTGGATTCACATTCAATCCCAAAATCCAAGATTTCTTATCTCTAAACTAGCCTATGAACCAAACAAATTCATAAAATTCACAATACAAAAACAAATGTTCTTTAGTTTCAATATACAACATCTTGGATGCATATTCAATCCCCAAATCAAAGATTTCTTACCTTGACCATGCACAATACATATATATTAGTTTTGTTTCAGAGATTAGCTATATAAGGATATAGTAAAATATCTTGTTGTATTTTAAACATGTCTTGCTACAAAATTTTTATCTATATTTTTAAATAAATTAAGAACAAAAGAAGAAAATGAAAACATATATATTTTACTATATCCTTATATAGCTAATCTCTGAAACAAAACTAATATATATATTGTGCATGGTCAAGATAAGAAATCTTTTATTTGAGGATTGAATATGGATCCAAGATGTTATATATTGAAACAAAATAACACTTGTTTTTGTATTGTGAATTGGTTTGGTTCATAGGCTGGTTAAGAGATAAGAAATCTTGGATTTTGGGATTGAATGTGGATCCAAGATGTTGTATATTAAAACAAGAGAACACTTGTTTTTGCATTGTGAATTTTATGAATTATTGTTTTATTACTTCATGCAAGAATTCCTACAAATATTCTTTAAAATTTTAATTTCTACATTGACTAATGTTTTTGGATTTAACTATTGCCACATACATTTTAATTTTTGCAATATATCAATAAATTACAAGACTTATGTGTTTGTTAATATACATTTTTAACTATTACCACATTTCATGACATTTTGTATTTTTAAAATCAATTTTTGTATAATAAAAACTTGCACATGCACCGTATTAATAATCTCACAAGATATAATATAATCTTACACTGTATAAATCAATATAAAAAATGTGGCATAATAAAAACTTGGTGAACAAGTTGGGAAAAAGAAAAACAAAATTTGAAGAAAAGAAATATTTCTTGTAAAATAAATAATTGAGTCAGACAAAAAAAAAGAATCGAGTATAGTACAAAAAGGCATGTCGACATTGTCATTTGTCAATCCATTCTTCATATTTTCAGCAGTACCCTCTCAATCTTCATCTTTATCTTCAAGCTTTCAGAGTTCAACAATGGCGTTTCTAGCT
This sequence comes from Cardamine occulta, assembly GCA_028015245.1. Taxonomy (NCBI): domain Eukaryota; kingdom Viridiplantae; phylum Streptophyta; class Magnoliopsida; order Brassicales; family Brassicaceae; genus Cardamine; species Cardamine occulta. Next base: position 9,018,645 of record CM051380.1, on the reverse strand, counting down.
GTCAAAACAAAAAAAATCTGCAAGTGTGTATAGATTAGGTTTTGTAAATCCGAAACAATAGATCTTTGTTAAAAAAAATTAAGTGTTAATAAAACAAAGTTAAAACGTTGACTTGGTGCGTTCCAAGTGTATATGTTTCCTAGTCTGTATACCTTATCAAAAGTTAGATAGTAGATAACCTATGAATACATTAATGCAGCAAAATGGCGATAAATAACAAACCTGAGAGATTGAAGTGATCCGAATCCTGACAAATTTATACAGACGAAGATGCATAATCATATAAAATAGTTAACGATAGAAGAAATGATTAATCAAATTCACAGATTTGGGCTCGAGAAGCCCATTAAGTTTGGTTACTACATTTTAATTTTGGGAGAAGCCCATTAAGTTTGGTTTAAGGATTGGGCTTAGATTTAACTTAACCATAGTTAAAACAGTCTTAACCATAACAAGGTTAACCTAGGGTTTAGAATTTAACCACCACCATATACATACATATAAACCCTACTTCGCAGCCACCAATAATAATTCTTTACTCTCTCGATTGATTATCATTTTCTCTGTTTCTTTTATTTATTTATGTTTATGGTGTTAGTTCTTGCTAAATGATTTCTTTAATCGGCATTGGGTCTTACGTTAGTCGATTTTAATATCTTTTTATCAATTTTTGTTTCAAATGATGAGTAAATCACAATTGATAAAAGAAGCTCAATTCTTGAGCAGTCTTGGAAATCTTAAACTTCCATGACTCTGATGCAATTTGTTTCCTCAGATTTTTGGTAATTTTCAGTTCGATCGAATCTAATTTTTCTTTTCTGCTTAATTTTTGACGTTCAATTTTAATATGTTAATCGATTTTAATATCTTTTTATCCATTTTTTTTTGTTGCAAATGATGAGTAAATCACAATTGATAAAGAATCTCAAATTCTTGAGCGGTGTTTGAAATCTTAAACTTCCATGACTCTGATGCAATCGATAAATAATGCTCCAATTCTTTAACCGTTTTTTTCCCCTCAGATTTTTGTGAATTTATAGAGATCAGAAAACCTCCAGTTTGATCTGTGAATCAAATTTTTTTTTCTCTGCCAATTTTTTGATGTTCTATTTAAGTCATTAATAGCTGAGATCTTGTTTTTTAGAGGAACCTTTATTTTTTTTTCTTTTGTCGGCTTTTTAGTAGAATCTTAGTATTTGACTATTTGTAAAATTCTCTTATTAGAGATTAGAGAATAAAACTTGAAGATCATTAATTCAAAAACTTAACAGATTTGCACTAAATAGAAAATAAAAAAACGCTTGAATTGAATATTTGAATTAAATCTCGAACCTCTAATCTTTTGTTATCCAAAAGAGCACTTCGGACTAGTTTATAAATTGTTATTTTGTTTTTAAAAAAGATAAAATCTTTTGTTATTTTGTTTTTAAAAAGGCACATGAATATCATTCAAAACTGTAACTCTCTGTATAAACAACTGAAATATATAACTCGGCCAAAAACCAAATATATAATGAACTTTTCAAATTTTAAGCTAATAAAAACTGTAACAATGACAAACCCAAAAAATAGAGTAAGCTGAGAAAAATAAAACTTCATATATACAAAACGAAAGATGATGAAGATGGATATGGAATCATCACAGGTTTTGGTACCAATATAGCCATTAAAATGTTGGTTTCATTACAATTCTCATAACTAAACAAAAAAATTAACCAACTTTGGATTATATTCAGTTCTAAGAATCACATATGTTTATGATGCATCGTTATCGTTGTCCCCATTGAAATATTCATCATCCCTTTGGATCTGCTTATCCCGCGATCGCTCTGAAAACAATCAAATCGATTCCAATATAACATTAGTCATAGAGAAAACCAAAACTTTGGATTAACTAGATTTCTCAAGTTACTTACGATCCACACGTTCATCTGGATTTTGTTCGTCTTCATCAAAATCCGGTATGTAGAAATCCGGTGGAACCTGCAAATACAAGTGAAAGAACGGATCACTGTTGAATAAAACACAAAAAGAATGATGAAGAACATCAATTCTCCAATGATGATCCGAGTTTACCTCTTGCATTTGCACGCTTGGAGCGTGTTGAATGTGTCGCAAATTCTCCAAAATCTGTACTTTAATCGAACTGATATACGATTTGGTATTTAGATTCTCCTGTTTTTATTTCAAAAACACAAATCATTCTCAAAATGTTTCTATAAATTTTGTTTATATAAGTAATGAGGAACTATAAGTTACATATAAGATCCTTACAATGTGACCACCCGGTATCTTCAAAGAAAAATCTGGCGCAAAATACTTGATGTAGTCGTTTTCAGGAATCTCTGCATAACAATTTAACCTGTGAGCTGAGCCCCTAAGCCCGAAACATTAAACATTCTCAAACAAAAATTACTAACCATTAGGAAGTTCAGTGTCTAAAAGAATGCCAGTCTCAACGGTCCAACACCGAGCTACATTCTCCTTTGTGTATCCTCCACCTCCCGTAACCTAATAAACAATCGGAAAAAAGCTGACCTCGTAGTAGAGTAACTTAAGATTACAAAAAGGCATAGTAGAAGAGTGATAGATACCAGCAATGGAAGATTGAATTTCTTCACAAATTTAACACATTCGGCATGTCCTGGAAAAATATACAAGAAAACCCGTTTCAGAACTCGAGTCGCATAGAAACTAACAAAAGAGAGATTGAGCGAGAGAAAGAGATTTTTGATTACAAGAAGAAAGAGCACCATCAATAGAGAGATTAAAGCATCCTAGTCGATCCCTGGCTAGTGAATCTGCCCCACACTGAAGAACAATTGCACCCGGTTGATATATCTCAACAACCTTGGAAATTATCTAGAAATCACAGGGCGAGATCAATACACAAAAAACTTCTAAAGCATTGAGAACGTGATTGTTTCGGTTATAAGAACTTACTGTCCTGAACAGACGGTTGAAGCTACTGTCATCAATACCATCCTTGAGCGGTACATTTATGGCGTAAAATTTCCCTTCTCTTTCTCCTATTTCCTTTTTAAAGAAAAATATGTCACAATGACAATTCATCCAAACACATAAAAACAGTCCTCACAAAATCATGAAATGATTCTGAATATTACCTTAACATCGCCTGTCCCTGGAAAGAACTTATCCCCAAACTTGTGAAAGCTAACAGTCATCACTCTGCCAGTAACAAAATTCAAAGATATTGGTAATAAGTTTATAAAGAAACAACTTTCAAGAAGTCTTTATGGCATATCAAGTGTACCTGTCAGTGAAGTAAAAAGCTTCTTCAACTCCATCACCGTGATGAACATCTATATCTATGTATAGCACACGGGGATGGTGTTTCAGCAACTCAAGAATTCCTAGAACGAGATCGTTGATGTAACAAAACCCAGATGCATCACATTTTTTGGCATGGTGCAACCCGCCTGCCCAATTTATAGCAATGTCACAGAGTTTGTTGTTTAATCTTCGTGCGGCATCTATAGACAAAATTTCAGTCAATAAACAATGCTCTAAAGTGACAACCAAAGATGATACTGATCTATGCTGCGTGTATTATGATTTACCTATGGTTCCGCCGGCATAAATTTGACAAAATTCAAATAAATCCTCAAATACAGGACAATCCTCTCCCAGATTATCTGCATCAAAGTAATTATATTTCAGCTAAAGATGTAATAGATTTCAAAAACCAGTTAATGAAGACACGAAATTTACATCTAGCCATTTCATTGGGAAACAAGTTCTGATTTTCTGGATTAATTCGTTGCAGGAACTCCACATAATCTGGAGAATGGAACTGAGCCATCTCAATAGGATATGCCTTGTGTGGACGCTGAAACAATACAGAGCATATAAAGAGTTCAAACGATATTTACAGCAAGAGATCGTAAACAAAAGGAACACAAGATCAAGAACAAGAAAGATGAAAGATGAGCAAGAGACACTAACATAAACTTCCATCTTGCTATGGAGGCCATATGCAAGGATTAGATGATGGGTCATACAAAGCCTGTGAGGTTTCATTGGGTGATTCGGACCAAAATAGACGCTCCCCACGTCCCCTACAACACAAAAGAAAAACCCAAAACCCATCAGCACAGCATCACAAAACCAATATAAACTGACACAAAGGCTACAACAAGAAGAAAAGATTGAATGCAGAACATCCTGAAGTACGAAAACTGAAGTTATCTTATAACAATTACTCAGAAAGGAACCTCAAAAGAACACAAATGTCAAACACTATATGCAATAATTACACAAGGAATACAGCTAAAACTGACAAAAGTTCTAGGGTTCCATAATTCAAGTAAAGACTTGGCCGAAACAATCAAACAAGTCAAATTCACAGGTACTAGAGTCATCTTCAGCAGTCAGCACTAGAAGGCTTTCTGGTTTAAGATCAAACTAGAGCCAAGGAATTAAAAAATAAGAAACTTTACCTAAAACCCTTCTTCGTGTCATCAAAAACCCTACTCAAAAACTAAATCAAGCTTGAGTATTTCCAAACTAATCGTAACCCTTAACTTATTCTAGAAACTAGATGTCAAAGATTCCACCTTTCGACGCTTCTACTGGCAAAAATAGCTCTCAAGAGTCACAATTGAAAAACTTAGATGAATAAAGATATCAATTTCAAAGAATTTTTGGAGTTGGTTTTTAAAATAAAGAAAAAAGAAAAGCGAGAGAGATGAATATACCATCATAAAAGTAGGAGATTTTGTCCTTAGAGCGCATCGCTTAAAGAAGAAAGACACAAAGATTGTACGAAATCAATCTGTAAGAACGATTTGATAGAGAGATTTTAGGTCCTGCGTAGCTTCAGTGGAGATGAGACGATTTCTCCATTAATGAAGTCGTAGAGGTTTTCACGACTTTCCGGTTAAGCAGAGAAGAGGAGAAGAGAGGAGAGTAACGAAGCGAAGAGAAGAGAGAAGAGAGAAGAGAGAAGAGAGAAGAGAGTAAAACAAGGGACAGTCCAAAGTCAAAACGGTAGCGTTTTAATGTTCTGATGACATGGCAGATGACGTCATGTTAGATGTGTTAATAATAAAGCGGTTGACTCCTGGGTTTTAAAACCAGACCGGTAGCTTCCCATCATTTGAACCGAATCAAAACACAACAATCAAAATTAAATCAAGATTCTGCATAAATCAATCGGTTTAGTATTTAATCTTGATAATCTTCTTTCTTTTGTCCGCTGTTTTAGAATATAACCAACACCGGATTCCTCTCCTATCACATCGCCTTCACTGCCAGCTTCTCCAACCTCAGCTTCTACAACCATTCCTCCGGCCACATCAGTGTGTATGTAGCATCACCACACATTGCACTGATAGTCCACTGGTTGTTGCTGCACCACATAATATATCCACTCATCCGATGAATACAAGGTCTCAAAACAATATTTTTAAGCCAAATCCAAAGTGTGGGCTCACAACCATACTAAAGGAAATTAAAACGGAAAGTCATATACAAAGCATTGAAAGACAAGAAGTGGTGCAGAGTAATGAGTGATGAATATGATGTTTTTGCTATGAGTGGTATGTTTGAATTGGTTGATAGAGCTTTGGCAAAGAACATTGTTGGATCTAAGTGGATTTATCAGATAAAACGGTTACCCGATGGAAGTGTTAAGTAGTATAAAGCGAGACTAGTTGCCAAAGGGTTTCATCAATGTCGAGGAATTGATTTTCATGATACTTTTAGTCCAGTCATTAAGCATGCTACGATCCGGCTTATCCTTGGAACAGCTGTTGTGCATAACTGGTCCTTGAAACAGTTGGATGTCAACAATGCATTTCTTCAAGTTCTTCTCGAGGAAAAAGTGTACATGCAAAAACTCCCACGTCTTGTTAATAAGAATTATCCGAATCATGTTCTTTGACTTAAGAAAGCAGTCTACGGACTTAAACAAGCTCCTCGAGCTTGGTATAATGCACTCAAAGATGGTCTTACTGGTATCGGTTTCAAGAACTCTCTTGCAAATGTTTCCTTATTTGTTCTTTGCACGGGGACACACTTGATTTACATACTTGTGTATGTTGATGATATTATTATCACTGGTTCTTCTATGCCTGAAATTTCTAGGGTCACATCTTTTCTTGCTGCAAAATTCTCACTTAAGGTCCTCGAAGATTATTTATATTTTCTTGGTATGGAAGCTACTCGTACCGTCGTACGCCTGCTGGTCTTCTTTTTACCGAAACAAAGTACATTACGGATCTGCTTTGGAAGAAAAATGGCTAACTCCAAACCTATCGCTACGCTTATGTCCTCCTTGGATACGCTTACTCTATCAACGGGAGTTGTTCTTGGCGATCTGATCAAGTATCGTGCAACTGTTGGGAGCTTGCAGTATCTAGGCTTGACATGTCCAGACATAGACTTTGCCGTTAATTGTCTTTCTCAATGCATATGTCGTCCTACTTCAGTTCATTGGGATGCAATGAAGCGGGTGCTTCGTTACTTGGCTGGTACGCCAACCAAAGGTATTTTCTTCTCGCTTTTTTTGCCGCTTAGTCTTCATGCGTACTCTGATGTGGACTGGGCTGGAAGTAAAGAAGATTGTTTGTCGATTGGGGCATATATTGCTTAACTTGGCAATCAACCCGTGTCGTGGTCTTCTAAGAAACAAAGTGGTGTCGCTCGTTCTTCTACCGAAGCTGAGTATCGTGCATTAACGGAAGCTGCATCTGAGATCAAATGGATTACTTCTCTTATGGATGAGATTGGGTTATGGTCCATGACAATGCCCACTCTCTACTGTGATAATATTGGAGTGGCATATTTATCGGCAAAACCGTATTTCATTCGAGAATGAAATATCTTGCTCTTGACTACCATTTTGTGTGTGAGCAAGTACAAGCCAAGACTCTTTGCGTATCACATATTAGTTCAATTTACCAACTAATTGATGCCTTGACGAAACCTCTTCCTCGTGCTCGGTTCATTGATCTAACTTCCAAGATAGGACTCTCTTCTAGGCGTCCTTCTTAGGGGGCGTATTGGTATAGTTAATGTTCAACTATAATTAGATTCATGTATGATCATAAATAGATTCATGTATGTTCATTGTCTCTTGTGGTTCTTGTCTGTTGAGCTTCTTGACTTCTTCTTGTATAAATATTTGTATCCTATTATCAATGAAATCATCAGTTCATAACAATCATACAAGAATTACAAGTCCACAAAATGGAAGCAAACACAATAAAAGCAAAACTCAAAACACATTCATAGCCGAATAAACTATACTAAACAATATAGAATAAAAGCAGAATATGACTGATATAGGAAGTAAAGTAACGAAAAGACACACAATTGCCTTCTTCATCTTTGTAAAATGGAAGGAAACTAAAACTCATTATATTGTTCTTTCACCATAAACTATTTAAGAAGTGATAGAACTACAACCAAACTTAATCAAACCAACCACAAAATTCGGTGTAAGTGTGTATAAACCAACCACAAACACCTAAAGACTTAAAGCGTGTTTTTTTTTTGTTATAGACTTAAAGAGTGTTTTTATGTCAATTCTGTAATTTACTAATAGAAGATGCCCATAATTTTAGTATTTTTCTTTTGCATATGTGAAGGAGTCACATTTTAGTGAAAAATGAAAAGCACATCTTTAAAAAGAAATGTGAAAGTGAAAAAGACAATACAATATTGGAAACCATTCTCATCGCTTTGCCGGAAAAAAAAAGTTTTTATTTAATCTAACACCAAAGTTAAATCTTGAATTACTGCACAAAGAAAGAAAAAATCAAAAATGCAAGAAATCTCCATGAAAATCCACCTTCTTCTTCTCCTTTTCTTTCTAATTCTCTCACCATCCACACAAAACCCACAACAACAACAAGAAATCGACTATTGTGGTAACACTCCAATCCCAAACCCATCTAATATCATAACCGGCAGATCTGGAAAACTCTACTTCAAAACCTCAATCGGCCACATCCATGTCTCTAGAAGAGAAGAAGTGAAACTAGGAGCTAGGGTTTCTATGGAAGTCGAAGGTCACTTGCCGGATTTATGCAGCGCCTGTGAGAGACCTGATGGTAACTGTGGAGTTGCTCTTAGATGTCTTTGTCATCCTAAAGAATGCAGTTAAGTTCTGAACTTAATTACTTTTCATTAATTGAATAATTATTTTAATTTTCTTTTGATTGATGTGTTAATCTCTTTGTGGTTGGTTTTGCAGAGAACAAAATTGTTAACTTTGGAACCAAGTCTAGAGGTTTATTTGGTTACACGCAGCAGCTTGTTCTACTTTTTTCAATTGCTTTGTTTCTCATCTGTTTTTGATTTGTGAAATTTTCTCACTCGTTCTCTAATGCAAATTCGGATATAATCTCTGCCTGATTCATTGTTTGGGTTGTGGAATTGAGTATACATTTGGGATACTCTGATTCCTTACACTTAGAGACCAATGATAAAATGATCCACATTTAAAACAATGGAGATCCCAATATACATGTATGATAACATCAAGCTAAATCTAGTAACACCAACATATTGTAAAAGTTCCTAATCCAACTCGAAGATAAGAGAATCCTAGTTCTAAACTCTTGCACCATTTTCCTAACACTTGTAGCTTAATATTGTGTTCTAATTGGATTGCAAAGCAACAAAAGGTATAGGTGAGCTACCGAATAAAATCCAAGATATACAAATTTCATGCATAAATGATGTGTGTGCGAGTGTTATATGTTAAGTTTTGTGGGTTTCCAAATTGACAATTGATGGATTGGTTTGTCTTTTATATATTATTTGAGGTATCATCTATGATTCCTAATATCATCTAATTTGAAAGCTATCCTGCTAAAAAAATGTGTTAGCACTACATATAAATTGCATGGAGGATGGCTCATTTGAGCTCTACATGGCCCATTGACACAATCTGACAATGGGACAAATTTCCTCTGCGGTCAAGAAAATCTGCAAACATTTGAAAAAAAAAACTACTATACACACATATTTAGTTTTGTAAGGTAAAGTATTATCCAAACACAAATCTTAAGACAATAGCTTTTCTCGAATAATTAAAGCATATAGCTTTTCATATATTGGTAATGTATATTTTACGAAAACGGAAAATTACTAGGCAAGTGTTAATGAAAAGAACATGCCTATATGTGTCAACGTTTGAATGGTCTTTTTGTTATTGAACTTCCGCGAAACAAAACATAAACTAAGAAACACTGTAAAAGTTGCTTAGATTATTGTCTGTAAAAGAGTTTCATCTTCTCAGCTACTTTTTCCTCGAGGCTTCGTATCTTCAAAGTACGTAGAGCTATTCCCATGTGAATTCCTAACCATGTACCAAATATAAAAAAATTCAAATTTTAAATAAACAAAGTATGAAATTAAGACAGTTAAACAGACAATTAGGGACGTCAATTAGAGTTAGGAGACCGTAGGTTGGGCATAAACTTTACTGGTCCAAAAAAACCCGGCTATGCGGTTTAGTCCCTCGGCAGTCTTAAACAGGTTTAAAGCTAGGTAACACGTAAACTTCGTTCAACGTCTGCTTCCCGTTTTGGAATCGGAATTAGATTAGGAAGCTGTCAGAAGCTTTTGAAATCTCGCTTCCATAACGATTCCAAAAAATACCCTTCTAAAAACGCGTTGGAAATTTGCACTTCCGTTTTTATAAGTATTATTTTTATATGTTTTTTATTTAAAAATAAATCAAAAACTAATATAGTAATTTGTGATTGTGTATATCATTTCGTCTTTTATCTATAAAAAATTATTTAAAAGGATTATTTGAATCGTATGCGAAATGTTGAAAGTGATTAATTTGATTAGTTGAATAAGACTATTTCAAAAAATTTAAGTTTGATGATTTTTCTTTTGAAAACATAGAATTGTAATGAATATGATGATTTAAAATTTTTAAAATTATTTTAGTTAAACTATGTAAAAATGAAGCACTATATTTACGTTATTTGTAGCAAATTTTTAATACATTAAATGTTTAATTTTTATATATATATATATATATTGAATTTATGTTATTAATAATAACTTTTAATACAGTGTTGTGTTTAATTATATATATATATGTATATGTATATGCGAAACGTAGAAGTAATTTGTGTTTAATTGTATATATTTTTCTAATTTTCTTAAAAAAATTACTTCTACGTTTCTATACGTCTTCCGCATACCTGCTTCTGATTTCATGTAACCAGGTTTAAAGTGTTCATTTTCAAATATAAATATAGATTGAGCCATAAAAAAAAGATATATAGATTTGTAATTTTTTGTGTCAGATTAATACTCAATTACTAAATATTAAATCATATTAAATCATTTGGCTAAAAGTAAACTACTTGTATAGTCTAATGACTATTTATCAAATTTATTCATCTGAACCCAAGCGACAAATCCTTTAGTAACTTCTCCTACTTATATCTCCTGAAATTATCAAACCTTTTTAAAATCATCAAATTCTTCTGTCGTTCTTAACTGCCAGTTTAGGATCTCAAGCCATGTAATCGTAAGAAAAGTCCTCTTTGCATTTCTCGATTTATCTTATTATTTTAAAATTTGATTATGAAAATGGAGGATTAAAAGGGGAATAGCATATTTTTATGTGTGACAGGATCGCAGAAAAATGTGGTGATGAAGAAGAAGGTCAGATTCGCGGCAGATTTGCTGGAGCCGTCGGGGAATAACAGAGTATCGCGAGGTAAAGGTATGATCTGCATATTTATTCTCTTATGTGTATCGTTGTGTGTGTGTCTCTGTGTGATGCGGTTAGCACTAAGACACGTGAGCACTACAAAAACTTCTTATTGTGTAATGGAAATTTTTTACCTTTTCACATGTGGCAATCTTATGCATTTTGTTAAATTTGCTATGATGAATTAACATATGAGGCCTTCCGATCAAATAACTGTTCAAGCAGAATAATTTGGTGAACGTATTGAACCTTGCCGCTAAGAGAGCTTGGAATCCCCATATTTAACCGGAAAACGTACCAATGAAATTGAACCGGTCAATGTACCAACCAATTAATGGAACCAGTGGTTTTCTGATTCATTTTGAGCTCCCTCCATATTTAGTCTTAGTCACAGAGCTCACACTTTTTGCGCTCCTTTATTGTTAGACTGATCGATCGACGACAAGGGCGACGACGAAACAAAAATGTTGGCTAGGGTTTGGAGATCTGAATCTGCTGTTGCTTCTGCTAGATTGGTCAGTACGAGATTGATTCATCGTCGAGCCGCCAAGAAAGGTATGATTTCATCAAAGAGTCTACCTTCTTCTTTTGGAGGAGAAGAGTTGAAATTGAAGAGTGGGTTTCATTTTATCAAAAGCTTAGATAATGCGATTGATTTGTTCGATTATATGGTTCGATCTCGTCCCCTCCCATCGGTGATCGATTTCTGTAAACTAATGGGTGTCTTCGTGAGAATGAACCGACCTGATGTTGTGATTTCTCTGTATCAGAAAATGGAAAAGCTTCGGATTCCATTTAATATCTACAGCTTTACTATTCTGATTAAATGTTTCTGCAGCTGTCAAAAGTTGTCCTTTGCGTTGTCTACATTTGGAAAGATCACTGAACTTGGTTTCCATCCCGATGTTGTTACCTTTAACACGCTGCTCCATGGGTTATGTCTGGAAGATAGGATCTCTGAAGCAGCAGCTCTGCTTGATCTGATGGTTGAGATGGGATGTGCACCTAATGTCATAACGTTCAACACACTGATGAATGGTCTATGTCGAGAAGGTCGAGTTCTCGAGGCACTAGCTTTGGTCAATAAGATGGTAGAAAACGGTCTTCAACCTGACGTTGTTACGTATGTAGCAATCGTAAATGGTATGTGTAAGATGGGCGACACTGTCTCGGCCTTGAATCTGCTTAGGAAGATGGAGAAAAGCCACATCAAAGCCGATGTTGTGATCTATAGTGCCATCATTGATCGTCTTTGCAAAGACGGACATCATAGCGATGTTCAAAATCTTTTCACTGAAATGCATGAGAAAGGAATTTTTCCAAATGTAGTTACCTACAACTGTATGATAGACGCTTTTTGTAACTCTGGTAGATGGAGCGATGCCAATCGGTTGCTGCATGATATGATTGAAAGGGAAATCAATCCTGATAGTTTCACTTTCAATTCATTAATCAATGCATTAGTCAGTGAAGGGAAGTTCATGAGGCTGAAGAATTATACAAGGAGATGATCCGTAGGGGAATATCTCCTAATACAGTCACCTATAACTCAATGATCTATGGTTTTTGCAAGCATGATCGTCTAGATGATGCGAAACTCATGTTTGATTCCATGGCTAGCAATGGCTGTTCTCCAAACGTAGTTACTTTTACCACACTCATTGGCGGATACTGTAGGGCTAAGAGGGTTGACGATGGAATGGAACTTTTCCTTGAGATTTCTAGAAGAGGATTAGTTCCTAATGCAGTTTCTTACAACACTCTTATTCACGGGTTCTGTCAAGTGGGCAACCTTAATGCTGCCCAAGACCTTTTTCAGGAGATGATTTGTCAGGGTGTATGTCCTGGTGTTCAAACTTACACTACAATGATATCTGGGTTTTGTGGAAAAGGTGCAATTACAGAAGCAAATCCGTTATTCCGTAAAATGAAGAACAATGGACATGTACCAGATGGCTACAATATACTAATCAGAGGTCGTCTTGGAGCTGGGGAAATAGCTGCATCACGTGAACTTATCACAGAGATGCGAAGTAAAGGGTTCAGTGGAGATGGATCCACCATGAAAATGGTAGATGATATGATATCAGATAGTAGATTGGACAAGAGCTTTTTGGAGATGCTGTTTTAGTGTTTTGTGCGGTGTTTCTTGTGAAGAGGTCCTCTCTTAATCTTGTTCCTTCTATGGTATGTTATACTCACTTGTGTCTTTTCGCTTGTGTTCGTTTTCAGATGTTTCAATGCTATATGTAACACCGTAAGAGGGTTTTGCAGATGTTTCATGGTCTAACATGTACTTGAGAAAAGACAGAAATCGTAAGTGAAGCAACAAAAGGTGAGTGTCTAAGGAACAATTAACGAGGTGGATCTGCTCTCTTTTGATATTTTCGGAATTGAATCCAAATCTTATCTTAACTCTGTTTGGAATAGCTTGGGTAATCTGTTTTTGTACTCCAAAAATTGTAGCTTTATCTATGGAGTAGATATCAAAATTGTTTTCTCATTTCGGTTTGTTTTGGATAACTTATCTTTTGCACTTACTAGTTACTTCAGCCATGAACTAATGATTGAGCTTTAAAAGATTGATCACTACAATACTGTTTTCAAATGAACCACAAGATGGTTTGGTTTCGGTTTGGTTTCTCTTAGTTTGGTTCGGTTTAGCTTAAAGAATATTAGATTGTCGCCAGTTTGTAGAAATTCTTCATGAACTAGTTCTGAATCTTGATGAACTTGAAAGAAACAACCTTTGATTCTCCTGATCCAGGTTTTAGATTTCAGATTAAACCTCTAATTGGGTTGGTGTGTTTGCTTTACAGGATCATCAATCGGAGGATGAATGGAAGATTTTTCAGATTTAAAACTTTAATTCCATACTAATTAAAATATGTTTTATGGATTTCTCTCATTCTGTTTTGTGCTCTAGCAAACATGTAGGGATTTGAGTTCAGTTTTTTTGTGTGTTTATCTGTTATATTCTATACTTAAATCACTTGCATTTTGTTGGTTTTGGATTTTAATATATAAAATTAACATCATGTATATAAAATACTGAACCTAATAATTCATCATATATATTGAGCAAATCGTATTCTTCAAAGATTTTATTCTATAATCCTGTTATGAAAAATGTAAGATAATACTTCGCTATAACCTAAAAATGTGCTTAGCATAGTGACACTATTTAGGAGGTGCAGTGTCGTGGCCGCACTGTTCGCAAATACGTTCGTTATGAACACATAATTGAATTTTGCAAGATGTGAAACAACTATTTTGACAATCTTTTTCGTTAAAGCAACTCCCAAAATATTGTTGTGGACATTCTCCTCCCACACACTCCACATTTGTTGGACGTTGCAATTCCCTCGCATTTGATATCAACACACCTATACACACATTCATTCATTCAATCATACAAATATATATAATCACTGGATTCATTTTTCAAATGTAAGTGACATATAGATAGAGAGATAATTACATGATAAGAGTGCGACAAGAACAATGAGCAATATTGTCTTTGATGCTGCCATGTCTTTTCAACTCGATCTAAATGTGTATTATTATTTATTGATGATATTCTACATGGTCTTAGTGTATATTTATGCTGTATTATGAAGTGTTAAGAATGGTATATAATATTTATATTCGTAGATTATATAGTGTTTAATTATATTGTGTTATGATTTATAAAGCGTTAAAAATGGTATATAATCTTTGTATTTTTGAATAATTTGGAAATATTTAAATTTTAAGGAGTTTTAAAATATTTTTAATAACAATAGATTTAATTGTATATTTTAAAATTACTAATCCAATAACAATGAATTTGTTATTTTAACTAAAATCTTTACAAATGCTCAGTTCAATACAAAAAGTTAGACTTTAACAAAATCTATCGATGATCTATTAGGGTCAACTTTTAACAATATAATTAAACTATAGCAATAAAATATTATCATTTTTCCTCTTTTATTGATCTTGGCCATGAAACAAATTCACCATAATACGTATATTACATTCCCAAATTCCATAAACCATCACCGTAAGTTCATACATCATCATCAATTCATCATCATGATGATTACAAGAAGTAAGTGAGTTGTTCTTTCTTCCTCGATCCTCCTTCTCCATACAACTCATTCTATTGCTTCCATTCTCCCATTCCCGCTCCCTCACTCGCAAAGCTCGCCCGCCACCTGCGTTTTCAATTTCAAAACATTACAAAACGCAAAACGCCATTTCAATATCCAACACAAATGTCTATTATAATATTTCACCTGATTCTTTGCTTCTTTAAAGTCTTGTCTATTCAACGGACGAAGTGTAAAAATTCTCTCCTCTTTCACTTCATCTTCTTCTTCATTGTAGTCTCTCTCTGCTTCTTCTTCTCCTTCAAAGATCAAATTTTGAATAACAATCAAATCAAGACCAAAACAAATAAATTAGTATGAAAAACCTAAAAAGCTTGAATTCTTACCGTATCTTTGATTAAAAAGCTTGAATTCTTACCGTATCTTTGATCCTCTCTTGCTGTATAAGCTGGTTTATCTCTTCTTGCTTCTCCTCCTATCGCAACAATCATCACCATACTTAGTATCATAATCACATTCCATTTGGTCATTTTTGAATATATTTTTTTTGAAACAAATTTCTTGTTATGATTTTTTTTATCTTTATAGTTGTTATATATCTCTGGAGAATTATCACGCTCTATTTATAAGCTGTTGAAGTTCAGTTCAGTTCAGTTCATTGGTAAAACGTTTTTGGTTTTTCTAGTCAATTTAAATTGGTTTTGCTTCCAAATTTGGATTTGAATAAGTCTCAAAAGATTCCATCTTTATAGGTGAGATCTAACAAATATAGGATCCGAGTTAGTAAATTTCAGACATCAAAACAGAGGGGAAACATCATCCGAGACATGGAGAAGAGGAGACAGCTTACGTACCCGGAGAGATAGCTTCGAGAAAAGGAGACATGGTTGCTTTTTGCTAAGAGATGATGATGATCTTCTCCTCCATATATACAAAATTGAGGAGTATCCTTGCCCACCAAGTCTATACTCGCCCACTGATTGACTTCCCTAATAATAAAGTGAATTGAACTTTTTTGCAAGAGACATTGAAACAGCTCTATGGGATAGATAAGGAGCAGTTTGAATCCCAGCTACACTATGGGAATGGGAATGGTTCATCTACGGCGGATCGATCGAGAACAAGTTAAGGAGACAAGTGACATTTTCAAAGCAAATGACTGGTTTGGTGAAGAAAGCTCAAGAGATCTCAGTGTTATATGCTGATTTTGCTTTGATTGTCTTCTCCCTCAAAGGCAAACTCTTTGAGTACTCTGTTGATTTAAGGTTTGAATCTCTTCTTAAGCCAAGTGAAATATTTTACCCTCTGCATTAACATCTTGATCTTTATACATTGGATCGATAACGGGAGTCGTCTCAATCTATCCGAAGAGATATTATCATGTATGTCGATTGTTATGAGTTTTTTTTTTTAGTTGTGTTACGGTAAAGCAAAATGATCCACATTAAGGTACTAAATATTTTTCTCTATAGTTTTATATTTCCGACTAAATTTTATTTTTTATTGATTAGACTTACTAATCTGAAGGCAACATTTTTTCCTCATTTTATTTATGTGAAAGGCTTAGACATGTTAGAATTTATGAAAAACATTTAACCTTTCCTTTCGACATACATTTATATATTAACACCTATTTTAGACTATATTTTAACAATGATGTAACTATCATTTTACATACATTTATATATTAACACCTGTATAGGCAGCGGAATGATCATCACCAATTGTGTGTTTATGGGTTATGGATTGTTTTAATATAAATATAGCCATGTAATATTTAAATTTCCACTTTCATGCATACTACCGTCAAATTTGACATGCTGCTTTCATTATTGTTACTTTTAAAATGATAGGATTTTATTGCTTTTTACATAATTTTAATTTCTTTACAGTTTCTAAAAAAATAACAATTGTTTGTAACTTTTAATTTAATTAAAATTACATTTTTAATTTGGCATAAAAAAAATAATTTTTGAAAGAGCAACATGTACCCGTGCTGATTATACTAGTATAAATCATAAATCCAAAATGATAATCACCGTTCAATTACCGCATAACCCTTTCTTATAAACACATCATTCACTTGCCACTTGGTTAATTATTACATACCAAATATTTACATACCAACAAAATATTTTCATCAGGGCGAAACTTCAGAAATGGAATTGACCTACAGCTTGGTAAATAAAAAAAAAATAAAAACATACAATTTTTTATTTTATTTTTGTCAACAATAAAAAATTAAAAACATACAATATGCGTCTATGGTCTGTGCTTTTGACGATCTTGTCAAAGTAAAGAAAGGTGAGCTAAAACCGTGTACATGTAAATTCCCAATAAGACAAAGGAAACTTTGAGCCTACTTCTACTGACGTCTCATATTATATTACAACTGTTTTTTTTTGGATCAAATATTACAATTTATTCGTAAGAAAATTATCATCCCTTATTTAATTGAGTCAAAAAGGTAAAATTTTAATTATATATATATATTCATACTATATATATATATTCAATGACACTAATATTAAAACTAACTCAATCTTAAATTGGTATTTACCGAAAAACGCCTATACGTAATACATACAATCGATAATAACAAAATTAAGATAAGAAGATTATAGCTTTCACGTAAAACAAACATATATTGAAAAAACATATACTTTATATTTTATAAAAGTTCGTGTTATTATTTATTTTACAGTCTTTGCTTCCAGACAATAGCTATCACTAACAAAAACTATAGGTATCAAAGTATATAAATTAAATGAAAAGTGGTAGGTGAAGGATTTTACCGAATCACCTTCAAAGAGACGTCAAGACTTTTTTTTTTTTCTTCTTCTTATGTGTATATAAGACAATCCTTCTTCTCCATTGTCTCTCAGCTTGAGCTTCTCTCTAAACGAAAGAACTCAAGCTTAATTCCAACTCAAAATTCAATAATAATTTGTTGTTTTAATCTTAAATTTTTATTCGTTTTACCATCATTACCTACCAAAAAAACAGAAGCAAGAAGATAGTTATATAATCATGCAAACCGCATCCATATCGCCGTGTGATCTCAAGTTCCGATCAACAGATCCAACGCGTGTCTTCCACGCGATACCAAAGCGCGTGACTGTTCGGTGTGGATACAGGTCCGAGTCGTTTAGCTTCCCCAACGGCGTCTCAGTGAGTCGAGCTGATTGGCAAAGCTCATGCGCCATTTTATCCAGCAAAGTCGCTTCCGTTGAAGATCCCAGTGGTTTAGCTAACAAAATCGCTGTCGTTAACGGTCACAGTAACGGCTCTGTTGATCTTAGCCTTGTTCCCGTTGAGACCACCAACGGAAAATTAGCGCCGGTTAAGCCTTTGACGATTACCGATCTATCTCCGGCACCGTTACATGGATCTAGTCTTCGTGTAGCTTATCAAGGAGTTCCCGGAGCGTACTCGGAAGCGGCCGCCGGAAAAGCATATCCGAACTGTGACGCTATCCCGTGCGATCAATTTGACGTTGCGTTTCAGGCTGTGGAGCTTTGGATCGCCGACCGAGCTGTTCTTCCGGTGGAGAACTCTCTCGGTGGTTCGATTCACCGGAACTATGATCTCCTACTCCGTCACCGTCTCCACATCGTTGGTGAAGTTCAGATTCCAGTGCACCATTGTCTCCTCGCTCTCCCAGGAGTCCGTACTGAGTGCGTGTCGCGGGTGATTTCTCATCCGCAAGCACTAGCTCAAACCGAACGCTCTCTTGATAACCTCACTCCACGCGCAGCGCGTGAGGCCTTCCATGACACGGCAGGTGCGGCGGAGTACATTGCAGCTAACAACCTCCACGACACGGCGGCTGTGGCGAGCGCACGTGCCGCCGAGCTCTACAACCTCCAAATCTTAGCTGACGGAATCCAAGACGATGCCGGGAATGTCACACGTTTCCTAATGCTAGCGCGTGAGCCTATAATCCCACGCACGGACCGGCCGTTCAAGACAAGCATTGTCTTCGCAGCGCAAGAGCACAAAGGAACCAGTGTTCTCTTCAAAGTCCTCTCGGCTTTTGCTTTTAGAAACATTAGTCTGACCAAGATTGAGTCACGGCCTCACCATAACCGTCCGCTTAGGGTTGTTGGAGATGGGAGCTTTGGGACGGAGAAGAGCTTTGAGTACATGTTCTATGTTGACTTTGAGGCATCTATGGCGGAGGCGCGTGCTCAAAACGCGCTTGCGGAGGTTCAGGAGTACACGTCGTTCTTAAGGGTGTTGGGAAGTTACCCCATGGATATGACGCCATGGTCCATGACACCCACCGAAGATGCATGACCCATTGCCAAAATACAAACGCACCAATAAATTTATTAAATTATAATGTTTGTTTTTTTTTGTATTATACTCAAATTAAAATGAAAATGTAGAGCTCATGGTTCACGTGGGGATTTTAGGAGTAAATCATTTCTTTTATTTGTCTGTTACTCTGTTACTGTAGACCAAATGTGTTACTTGTTAGTGATGAACATTGATAAATTTTTGTTTGAAGTTATATATATGTTAATATTCGTAATATAAGCCTTTCGTTATGGTAGTTGCAGATATGTATATTGTTTCAATACCAAACCAATATCTAATATTATTATTATTAAAATTAAGTTCCACCTGTAAATACAAAAAGAAGTCAAGCTCACGTGTGAACTCAATGGTTCAAATTATTTTTGCTTTGAAACAAACCACCGAGGTCGCCGTTTGATTTCTAGGTAAGTCGCAAGAAATTGGCAATATAATTTCCAAGAAACTTACAAGTTGAATATAGGGATCTAAGTATATAACCCATGTTTTTGACTAATACAAAAAAAAAGTATATAACCCATGTTTTACTAAGTAGAGCCGAATCTTAATAATTTCGATTAAACACAAGAGATAAAATGTGGTTCCATCACCAATTTATTTTGGGACCAGTGGAACATTGAATTCTTTCTCAATTTATCTAATAATATAATAGTACAATTTATTAAAATAACGTCTTTATAAAATAATGACTTGTTATGCTAACTTTATAGAAAGTTGGGTGTAGCTTTGAACACTTGTTACACATACGTCCACATTCATTGGCTAGCCATATAAGAGTATTCCAAGTTCCAATAAACAATGTTTTTTTAATGAATCAGGAAAATCTTGTACCAAAATTTAGACTAATCATCAGAATTAAATAAAAATCAGATTGTTTTTCCTTTTAAGATTATTTATAGTGACAAAAACGAGACAACACTAAAGAAAACTATATATCCATTGGTTCTCTTCTCCTTACACATACAATCACGAATTTATCTAATCATTTACGGGGATTTTAAGTTTAAATTGTTATTGATTATAACTATAGTTAGATTATCGCAATCAACAAAATTAAAGATAATTTTGATTTTCAGGTGGCAGAAGGGTTATGTGATGATGGTAGAAGAGAACAAACCATACGGGGTTTGGTAGGAGAGGAATGGTCCAAAAAATATATTTAATTTTTTTTTTTGGTCTACATTTGATATATCTAATAATAACATCATCATGTTGTCATATTTGATCATGAATAATATATAGTCATGGATGATATTTAGTAGTAGTGTTTATGATCTTGAATATTGCATGTAGAATATTTTCCCCCCATTAATTTGGCTTTACGACATAAGATGAGGCGTGGATTCATCAGCCGGAGTGGTAGTTGAATTTGTCTCGTTTGCATTTCCTTTTGTCATTTCAATATATACGTAATAATATATATTTTTAAAAAATCGAAAGTTGTTAACGTATGGTAAGTCATTTTCAATAGCTAAGCACAATATATTTTAGAGATAATAAATTAAAATTTTCGATTTAACTAAAATTGAAACTTTCATATTTAGCAATAAGTTATTTTACTCTGTCATAATTTACAAAAATTGTGTAAAGGTAGAAAAAATAATGTAACATAATTTTATTTAAGATGAGTCAAGAAGAATGGCGAAATGATGAGTGGGGAGGTACGTAGGTAAGAGAGATTTGTGTAAGGTGGTAGGTGGCGTCGAAGGGAGCCATCAGCCATGCAATTTAGGATTTGCCGCGTTGTCTATATTAGTATATTTATACCTTTATTCGAATAATTTTATAGTTTAATATTCGTTACTAAATCAACAAAGAATGACGTGCACATATTACTTACTTATAAAATTTAATTTTATATAAGTTTTTTTCTCCCGTAATACCAAATATTTTCAGAAATTGTATGGAATACTATACTTTGCTCGTAGTCGTACCATTTTATAAACGCCAATATATTTGTAAATTTAATAAATATGTTATATTTCACAGTTCACAGATACAATTAAGAGTAGAAATGTACAATGGTCTCCAAATGAGAAATCAGTTCCTATGTGAAAGATGAGGAGAAATTAACTCTTTAACCACATGTTCAATGACACTTTCTAATATCTTAAGTTTTTAAAATATAAAATGCATGGTAACTGCGAATGAGAAAATGATAAAAATAAAACATAACTAAAAAAATAAATAGTAAAAAAACTTGGACAAATAAGGTAACTAATAAATATAACGAGAAAAAATGTAAGGAAAGAATAAAAAGAAAAAAACTTCACAAAAACATGATTTGGATTGAACTTGGTATAAAGTAACACTCTAAATGCAGCCACTAAATTAAATTGTACATTTGAAAATGAGGCCCCTCTAGTAACTAATAAAGACGTGGCTTGGCTTCAATCACTTGTTTGTTATATGCCTTTATGGATGGATCGGGCCTAGGCCTGACGGTGGCCGCCCATCACAGATATGCGATGTGTCTTCTATTTAAAATTTTCAATAACTGACTTACCATGAATCTCCTTGCAACACATTTTGCCATTATCCAACTCAAAGTCCTAAGCTAGTAAGCTTGAGTGAACTTATATCATATATGAAAGTTTCGAACACCTTAACTTTATACTTAATACATTATACATACATATATCACTAAAACAATATGACAGACAAGAAAACATGATTTATTGACACAGGCTTCTCAACACGTCCACAAGTAAAGATTTGGGTCGCTTATAGCCCAGCCCAAATGAGTCCATAGACATAAATGCGCAATTTAAGGTAGTGGTAAACGCAAAAAAGAAGAAGAAGAAGAAGAAGAAGAAGAAGAAGAAGAAGAAGAAGAAGAAGAAGAAGAAGAAGAAGAGAGGTTCATGCGCAAATGATGGAAAAGAATGGACCATGCGACCAACAAACAAACAAAGCATTCTTGCGGTCATAACTACTACTTTATTGCTTCTTTTGTTTTAATCTCAATGTCTAATTAACCTTAATTGATTCACAATCTCGTCACACCTAATTAGTTTTGTCATAGCTGAACACAGACTTCTACATCAAGCCTTTTTCCCTTTTAACAACACTTCTACATCAAGCTAGGGTTATATTTTTCTTTCTTATTTTCACCTTCGTTTTTTATATTTACCGTGTTTCAACTTTTAACCATATAAAACTTGGTATGTAGTAGTAATAAAGTATAGTTAGATGAATAAGGAATGTGAAAATAAGAAAGAAAAATATATATATATATATGTCTACAACAAATGAATTAATATCGTTAGATAAATAAGATTTATGATTTATAATTATATACTTTTATGTAAATTTTGAATGCTAATACGAAAACAAACACTAGTTAATATATACTATATGAAATCATTTCGCGTAAATCTGAAAATCTTCTAGAGTTTTGTGATAGCTGATAAGTGTTAAGTTAACTAGTAGGTTCGCTAATTGGGTTAGAAAATGTGGGAAAATAAATAAAGAAAAAGCAATCTCGAAAGCTTTCATTGTGCCGCCCGTAATCATTTGAATTCTATAGGATCCAACGTCCACAATTCAGATATAATTTTTTTCTATTTTCTGTGGAAACAAATATACCAGCACTTTGAAAAAAATTGATAATAACAACTTAACAAAATCACAGTTACCCAATGAAAACAGTTGTATGTTAAGGACCACAAAAAAATTATTCAGAAATTTACTCATTACTTTATCTGTATCATTTGTTTCATTTAATTTGTTGCTAAACAAATAAAAGTTTCATTATAAATGATGTTTTACATTTTCAATGCAAAATTAATTTTTTATTGTTTTGTAACAATTTGTATTTGGCAGTTTGCTTTATCATTGGTTGAACTTGAATTGTGTTTAAATATATAATAAATCATTTTATTTTGATGCCGAGAAAGTATATTTTATTTTCAATAATATTATTGATTCGAGTGGCTTTACCAAGTGATTATATTTTGAAAAGGCTGGCCGCCCTAATTATATTTTTCTGTTCTATTTTTTTTTTCTGGTTTCACCGTTCTCTGTTTCCAAAAGACAAAATTATATTTCTTATACATTAAAATAGTCTCACCTAAAACCCAACACTTAAAGACATATGTAGTTTATTCCAAAGTCACACATATATATAAATCGAAATACGATGATGAAAGCAAATTATACAAGTTAATTACTATAGGAAAAAAAAAGCTTTGTTTTAGGGCATCCCATGCTGCTTAAGGAGGTATCAGGTAGGCCCACTTACGACTAGAATTTTCGTTAACTGACTTCCATGGATGCGTGCCACGTGTCATATTTACTAAATAAAAGGTCAACCAACTCATAATCTGCAAAAAAGAGGAGTGAATTTTACGTTTTAACAATAATCACTGAGTATTACTTTATCAAAAAATAAAAAATAATCACTATTAACCGGTGATTACAGTTCACAACTATACAAAGTAGTGTACACTAATGATACCATTCATGTCGACAAAAAAAAATTATACTTTTTGAAAATGATTTTTAGATCGATCGGACGATTGAATTTTTTTATATAAAAAGGTGGTGTTCATCAAAACAAATTTCGTTGTTGGTGTTAGATTTTTAGTGAGTACAGTAGGCAATTCAACCACAAGAAAATACAAAGTTTGGTTCCCTATGTTAACTTCAGGATGACACGTAGTCCGTTAACGGACAAGAAAATACATAGTCCGTTAAGGTATTTTCGTTTTTGCGTGTGTCTTCAGAGAAGTTGTTAGCCTTTTCCTTTATCAGAAGTTTTGAGGTCGGGCTTCGGGAGGGTTTTACTTGTGGCATTGAGGATGAGGACTCCAGTTCTTTTTGGAATTGCGGCATCGACGCAAATGTTCGGATATTAGTGCTCAGAATTGGTGTTTTTACATCGAAATGGTTCTATTGTCTTGGTGTTGCTATACTTTGTTGTATCCTTTAGTTTGTATTTTTCGGCTCTGTTGTTAGTTATTTTTTCTGTAGTTTTTGGTCTTTTCACTTCTTATTATTTTTATATTTTCTGTCACAAATAAAAAATGGTATAAAATTTAACATCACACCAAAAAAAAACTTCAGGATGACACATCCTAACAAAGTCAATACATTTTGTTTTTGATAAAATGTAATTATTATTCAAAGAAGCGATAAATTATACAGATTACATAACTAAATTTTGGTCTTATATATGCTAAACAACATTAAAAATATGAAAACAAACAGAATCGATAGGTGTAATGAATGCCGTAATCTCAGTCCCAAATACATTTAATGTCAAACAGAAATTCCGAGGGTTAGAACGAATAGGGCTTAAGTACAAAAATGACATATTCGTAAGAGTTAGTTCAAGATAAGCTAGCTACTGTCGAGCTTTTTCTAAAAGATTTTGATTAAGCATTGTCTACATCTCACCATATGTTCGGTGATCGATAAATTATCCTAATATCGTTTTTTTTTTGCCAACATCATCAAATCACCAAAGGTGTGGTGGCATACTCGTAGTGGTAGCACAAGTGGATTGGTTTCTTTGTGCTTTGGGTTCAATCCATCTTTAAGACGGAAATGTATTCTTTAAATAGTAATGAACTAAAGACTGGTTTTGGGTACCGAAAAAGATTATGGACCAAAAACCCAGAACTTCTGCGGTTCCAAAAAAAACAAATCATCAAATCCCAATTTTGAAGAGAACAATCTAACTTAAAGAAACACACAATAATTTATGTAGCTATAATAGTTTAATAGTTATAACACCATGATATCAAGATTTATTCATGAAAAAAAAACACTAAAACTTGTTTTTCATGAAATAAATAAGTCTTAACATTTTTGCCAAACTATCTTATGATATATATATATATATATATTGACATCCGGATAAACGATGATGGAAGTTTTCAAGGGGAGAGACTAGGGTTAGGTCTAGCCGTTAAGAGAGAAATATCGTCCCGCATCGTTCGGATTCCATATCGGAGATGGTTGTCTGGCAACATTCGACTTTTATTGGCGGCGTTGTCTGGTTTATCTTCCGGCGTGGATGGCTCCCTAAGCATCTTCGGCTGGCTATAATCTAGATATTTCACTTTTCATTTCTGACGAGTTATGCTAGCTCTTTCTCCGAAATTTTCTTTTCGGTTTATTTTATTTTATTTTATTTTCGTCTCTTTCAATTTATTTTTGTTCGGATTCAATTTATTTTGTTAGATCTCTTTCCTTAGATCTAGTTATGTAATTCTCCGAGCCTCCCTTTTCTAAGGAGCTTATTTCGAGTTTTATGCTTATTGGGTTTCTATTTTTAAAGTTCAGATTTAGTTACGGATTAGAGTTTTTGTTGGTGCTTTTGGTTTGATTTCTTAGTAATTGAAGTTCCAAGTATGTTTGGATCGATAGAGCTTTTGTTGGTTTAGTGATGTTTCTTTCAAGGCGGAAGCCTCCGGGTTTTAATATGATCTATTCGATGGAAAGATTTTATTATTCAAGAGGAAGATCTTGGAGTTCTGAAGCAAAACATGTTGAATCGTTGATTCAAAAAGTATTCGGCGATTATGAGTTTTTCTCAGGCATAAAAGCAACTAGCGTAACTGGTGATCGTCCTTGTTTTTTTTTCATTACATGTGTCTTTGGGTTCGATCTTTGTATGACGCGTGTTTTTGGAACTAGATGTCGATTCAATCCAAATATTTGTAAGCTTGACGTTAAGAAAAAAAAAAGAACAGAATAAATAAGCAAAAGACAGTAAAACCAACACTTGATTTTCTCTACATACGTCTCTCTTTATTCACCATATCTTCTAACCATTTAAAAAAAAAGTGCAAAAGGCAGCGAATCAACTCTTGATTTTTCTCTACAAAAATCTATATTCTCTCTCAGTGCTCTCTCTTTCTCTCTATCTCTCATCTTAGAAGTTACGACATCGAAGAGCTCATCATCCCAAGTTCTGTGTATTAGTTCCAATGGTGTGATCGATGAACAACGTCGTCCGAGGATTGACTTGTCCCTTTAGGTTCTACACTTCTAATAGAGGTTCGTATAAATTCTCTCCAATTCCACTTCTAAATCTAGTTTGAATCCTCCATATATTGTTGAATTTCTGATCTTGCTATTAGAAATGCTTAATTATCATTTTTTATGTAAAACTATTAGTAGTCAACCCAAACTATCGAGATATAGAGATCTATATCACTTCTTCTATGTATTTATTTTTCAGATTTTAAGTTACAGTTATTTTTAGTTACCATGTGATCTTCTTACACAATAATCTATTAACATGAGCAAATGATGTTTGCCTCTAAATGTTGAAAAAATCGGTGAAAAATGCAAAATGGGTGTTAACAACCATTTCATTTATTTATTTTGCTCAATTTGATAAATGCGGATTGATGAAAAACAATTTTCAGATATTTTGGAAATTAAATCAGCAGGAAAATAATTAAAGAAGAAAGGAGAAAAAATGCCACAAGAACTAATGAGAGGATTAAAGGGTTTGGTGTCATCCACAAGCAATGGAGATTATCAGCTTGCTCAACGAAAAGCTGAAGAAACAGGTTTGTCTCATCATCATGATCATTGTTTGTTTTTTTTCTTTTACATTTAAAAAAAAAACTGTTTTCATTATGAAAATGAAGATAAATCATATAAAGTAAAGAAAAGAAGAAGTCGCCGATGGACCATATATAATTAATTAGCTTTGTTTTTCAAAAAAATTACGTTGGGTTTGAATTAGAGAAAGTTGTTTAGAAATGCTTTATGAAAATGACTTTCATGAGAAGGTTACCCACCACAACTATTAATTATTACTTTATGTTTGGTCGATACATATACGGAATACGTTACTACTTACGACTAATCACTATGACTATTTACACGATTAATATTTTCTATGATCTTCCAACTCTTTTATACTTTTCCTAACAGAATAAAAACATATTTATAAAGCGAAAATAAGCTGTCAAAAAAAAAAACAGTAATACTTGGCATTGGTTTTAAGTTTACTCCGGCTCGGGGTTGTTCATGATTAGAAAAATAGATTATAAATAGAAATGAATTTTATTTCGGTTCGGTTAGAAAGTTTTTGTTTTGGTTTGGGTTTTGCATAGAAATAGAGTATAAATAAAATTAATTAATTATTTTAGTTAGTGTTATAGATTTTTTAATGTATCTAAATATTTTTATATATTAAATAAAAAATGAGTTTTAGTTAATTCAGTTTGGTTGCATTAAATTATAGTTGATTTGGTTTTGGTTAAAATGATTTGGTATAGAAACTTTTATACCATTTGAATTTGAACTATAAAAGGTTTTGTTTGGACATGCCAGAGAATAGGCAAGTGAAACCATTAACGTCAATATTTTATCAAAAGTTTGGTGGTTTAGTGATCGGTTCAATCCATTTTTGGGTGGGAGATGCATTTTTTTTTATATTTTATTTGGTTGATTTTTTTTGTTTTCCCACGTAGTAGTATGAATGTGGACTCTTTTGAGACCCATTAGGCTAAACTTTGGGCCTTTAATCAATCAATATCTGAGTCCAATTCATTTCCCGCGTTTAGTTTCCGTTAAAAATTTGTTATACTTTTTCGCATTTATCTTTTTCTCAAAACAATAATAAATGTATTTTGTTTGGGTATTGTATGTGAATTGTCAAAATTCATAAGCTCTGAGAAGGTACCAAGCAGTGGCATGGCTGAGACAGATGGACCAAGGCGCGGCGGAGACACTACCAGAAAAACCGTCGGAAGACGAGTTCAGCCTTGCCCTCCGCAACGGCCTAATTCTCTGCAACGTCCTCAACAAAGTCAATCCCGGTTCAGTTCTCAAGGTCCAATTTCAAATCTTTGTACTCCTCCAATGCAATGATCTAGGGTTTAATTTCTCTTTTATTCGGTGGGAATTTACTGGAATTAAGATAGATTTATGGTTATCCTCTACAATTTTGAATAATTTCTGATTTTCAGGTGATTTTTTTTTTGTGATTTTTCATTGTTGAATCAGGTGGTTGAGAATCCTGTTACGCTAGCGATTCAGTATGCGGATGGAGCCGCTCAATCCGCGATTCAATACTTCGAGAATATGAGAAATTTTCTTAAAGCTGTAGAGGATATGCAGCTTTTAACATTTGGAGCTTCTGATCTCGAAAAGGTTATATTTCAGTAACAAACTATGTAGTTGTTACTATAAGTTTTGGCTATATATCGAATCGAGCATACGCATATGTTATGTTCGATGAAATTCCCCAGAGAATGATAATGTTAAGCATGCATAATGATTCTCTGTTTTATTGGCTATAAAGATCGTTACTTTTTTTGTAGGGAGGCTCGTCGAACAAAGTAGTAGATTGCATTTTGTGTCTGAAAGGTTTTTACGAGTGGAAACAAGCGGGTGGAGTAGGAGTATGGAGGTATGGAGGGACTGTGAGGATAGTCTCTTTTAATCCAAAAGGCAGCTCTCCGCGGCAATATGGGATTAGTAGTGAAAGCACTACTGATGAGTCTGTTTCTTTGGATGAATCTGAGTCTTCCCAGTATGACCAGCTTTTGGATTTTCTTCATCTTTCTAATGAGATATCAACTGAGGAATCTGAAACTGCAATGTCCATGGCTTATCTTTTTGATCATTTCGCGCTTCAGCTTCTACATGGTTACCTTAAGGAGAGTGATGGGATCAGCGATCTGCCTTTAAATGAAATGGTAGGTAAGACATGTTTGAGTTAAGTTTGATTGATTGATCTGTATTTAGTTATGCAAGATGAAACATTTAACTCCTGTTGAATCAGTTTAGAAAACTGGAATAATATTATTTTGTTTCACCTTCTCGGATTTTTGTTATTTTTATAGGTGATCGATACATTGCTCAATAGGGTAGTTAAGGATTTCTCTGCAATTCTAGTTTCTCAGGGGACTCAGGTACTAATTCTAGTTTTTTTGAATTTTGAGACGTTTCTCCGAGGTGTTCATAATTAGTTTATGGTGTCTACTTGCAGTTGGGTTCGTTTCTAAGGAAGATACTGAAATGCGACAACGGGGATCTATCAAGATCAGAGTTTCTAGAAGCAGTCTTCAGATATCTTCGACACAGAAAAGATTTGGTGTCAAAAGAGTTTTCAAAGTTTTGTAAATGTGGCGGAAAGATTGAGTTTAATAGACCAATTTTCCCCGAGTTTTCTCCTGGTCATGCAGAAGCTATTGATCTTCAACAGAAAGAGCTGGAGGTCAGAATTTTCCTTTCTCTTCCAATACTAGAAGTTTTTTTTTTCTTGCTCTTGAACCTTCTCATTTGGCTAATTCTTGAATGGTGAAAGATACAAGAGAATTTTGATTATGGGATGGAATCATTTCTTCGTTGCACTCATGTAGGAAGTAAAATCAAATTTCATGGAAGCAAAATGCCAAGTTAAACAAATGCAGTCAGAATGGCAAGAAGAGATTCAAAGGATAGGTAATGAATCTTCTCTTATCTAAATTTCATCTTCTCGGTAATTAAAGATTGCATGGTAAATATATGTCACCCTCTATGGCAGTCCATCATGTTAAGGCCATGGAAGTTACATCTTCTTCTTACCACAAGATTCTGGAGGAAAATCGCTTACTTTACAATGAGGTCCAAGATCTTAAAGGTACCACCACCTATTACATCCTTGCATTTGATTTTTAGTACTTTCTATTTTATTGACTTATGTTATTGTGTTGTACTGTAGGCACCATTAGAGTCTACTGCAGAGTCAGACCTTTCTTACAAGGACAAGATATGCAATCAACTGTTGATTATATTGGAGAAAATGGTAATATTATGATTGTCAATCCTTTTAAGCAAGAAAAAGATGCGCGGAAAATATTTGCCTTCAACAAAGTATTTGGACAGGATGTCTCACAAGGTATGTTTTAAATTTGGTTATTCTAATGACAACCATCTACAAGTGTATTATATATCTCAAAGATATTTTGAGACTCTCGTTATGTGCAACTTAGCTTACAATTTGTTGGTTTGCTTACCAGAGCAAATATACAAGGACACTCAACCAGTAATAAGGTCAGTTCTCGATGGATTCAATGTTTGCATCTTCGCGTATGGGCAAACTGGTTCAGGGAAAACGTATACGATGGTATGACCATTTCCATTTGCTTGCACTACGACTCCCATAAGCCATGAGACATTGTTATTTCTTTTTATACATTGGACAATGATTAGATTATCTATATTTTCCCTTACAGAGTGGGCCAGATATGATGACTGAGATAACTTGGGGCGTGAACTACCGAGCTCTACGTGATCTCTTCCAACTTTCAAATGCAAGAACACATGTGGTGACTTATGAAATTGGAGTCCAAATGATTGAAATTTATAATGAACAAGTTAGAGATCTACTAGTCAATGATGGTTCTTCCAGAAGATATCCTTTCAGATAGTTTATTACGAATAAGTCTTTAGTTCTGTTCAATTATCTGTATATTCTCCTCGAGTTATATCCTTGACCTGCTTCTCACATTAGAAATACGCAATAATTCTCAACTCAATGGCCTTAATGTACCTGATGCAAGCCTGATTCCAGTTTCTAGTACTCGAGATGTTCTTGATTTGATGAGGATTGGCCAAAAGAATCGTGCAGTGGGTGCCACTGCTTTGAATGAGAGGAGCAGCCGTTCTCATAGGTAATTTCTTTTTAATTCCACTTCTTAATTCAAGCTCTAAACTTTCCCTATGATCTTGTAATGGTTGTTGAACTGCCTTATATTCTACTGCAGTGTCTTAACCGTTCACGTCCAAGGAAAAGAGTTGGTCTCAGGCTCCATTTTAAGAGGCTGCCTTCATCTAGTGGATTTGGCTGGAAGTGAAAGAGTAGAAAAATCCGAAGCTGTAGGCGAGAGACTCAAAGAAGCTCAACACATCAACAAATCGTTGTCTGCATTAGGAGATGTCATCTATGCACTTGCACAAAAGAGTTCCCACGTTCCCTACAGAAATAGCAAGCTTACACAAGTTCTACAAGACTCCTTAGGTAAATACTAAGACTAAATTTTGGAAGCCATTTTATTTCACCATGTTTTGGTTTTTATAGCTTCATCTCTCATCTATGAAATTGTGTGTAGGTGGGCAAGCCAAAACGTTAATGTTTGTGCATATTAACCCTGAAGTTAATGCGATAGGAGAGACTATAAGCACCCTTAAGTTTGCCCAAAGGGTTGCGTCTATTGAACTTGGAGCAGCTCGATCAAACAAGGAAACCGGTGAAATTCGAGATCTTAAAGATGAGGTCTCTATAGCAACCGTTTCAATTTCGTTGTGCAAAGGGAAAAAGTATATATTGTAAACAATCTTTCTTTCCACATTTGTAGATATCAAGCCTTAAATCAGCATTGGAGAAGAAGGAAGCAGAGCTGGAACAATTGCGTATTGGTAGTATTCGGAACACAACTGAATGCCAGAGAGCAAGAGCAGTTTCTCCTTTCCATATCTCAAGAAATGGTAATGGTGCTGGAACAAAGGTTGAGGCAAGTCCACAGCCAAGCGATAGTACTAGAAGCTACGAGGTAAGATCACTAGAAGATTAGATTTTTCTACTGATTAGTCGGCAAAAGAGATTCTAATCTAATTAGTTTTTGTAAATGCAATTTACAGAGCAGAAGCTGCTCAACTGGTAAGCAGAGAAAGTCAGGGTTTCCGTCTGCGTTGAGAAACAGAGAAGCAAGCCCAAAGATGCCGAATCTATCAGAAGAGAGGTTAAATCCAAGTCCGAATAGAAGGTCATTATCCACAGATAGAGCATCTGCCATCAAAAGTAGGAATAAGCCTGACATTACTCAAAACCTTCCGGTTTCAAGAACACCTTTTCCAGCTAGAGTACAAATAGCCAAATCCTTTTCAACTGTTCCATTGAACCCATCAGCAGAAAACAACCCCAGGCTTCGCATCAATCCCTCTGAAAACACCTCAGACACATTTCGCAATCATCAGAAGTTAAGTGCTCGAAAACTCTTCCCTGAGATCGAGGAGGAACACATGAAGCATGCACTTAACATACGTCAAGGTGGTGTTAGGAAGACCAAAGCCGAGAGCAGTAAAGCCAAGGCAAAGCAACCATCTCCAGCTAGGTTTCAGAAACTCGATGTTGGGATCAGTTTACGTTCTGAGGCAGATTCTGAAGCAATGGTCGAAAGTTATCAGACCCAAAAGGGTCACAATGTGATGCACTCAAGATTCCAAAACTTCGACGTGGGTATCAGCTTGTTCTCTGATCTCTGTGCCGGTGACAAATCAGATTCAACACTCAAGAGTGATTCCTCAGAGACAGACAACGAACCACCCTTGAAATCGAAGAATGTGCAAAGAAACTTGTCCAAAAACTCCCTGAACCACAAACTAAGGTTACTATAAACTCCACAAGATCTTTCACTATGTATAATCAAACACTTGTTAACTTAAATTTCTATACCGCGCAGGGCGATTTATGCTCATGAGGGCACTTCACTCGTGGACTTGCGCAAGCCTTCAACTGATACAACCCAAATCAAAGAAGGTAGTAGTAATATATCTATGCCTGTGTTCAGGAGAAGTCGTTCAACGCATCATGCAAGGTTCATGGTACCATAGAAAAACATATCCTATTCTACAAAATATCGATCTCTCTCATAAATTCATTACACATCATGAATGTGAAGTTGGGTTTTCTTGGTTTTGTTGTCATGTCCTTTTACTCCATAGTTGTAACTGAAATTGAACCGTTATATCATATCAACGAGTGTCCCACGCCGCAAAAGATATATTTATCCTCTAAATTGTTCATTGCAATTAGTGTAATCGTAATCGAAGCAAATCTAACGGATAATTAGATATTCTGCAAAATTAATGCATGGTGTCAAATTAAATGAAGCATTTGGTCAACAGACTGGTAAGTCTTTCTCAAAGAAAGGTTTAATCCCAAGAATCGGGTTTGATTCGAAGAAATTAACCGGTTTAAGTTCAAAGCTAGCTGCTACTGTTGGCATAACCGGAAAATCTTCTTGGCACGGTACATGATGGAACCCTAGTGTATACCACAACACTATGTCTTTATCCTCAATCGATCGATCTCTGCTCATTACACAAGCAACATTTAAGATAAAGTTAGTAATTAGTTAACCAAAAAAAGTATGAACAATCGCCTAAGCACGTACCGGTCAGACCAAACTTGTAGTGTGTCTTCACCGCGGCTCTGGTACATTAAAAGCCCTCCAGCCCATTGCTCTGACCGATTATACCGAGTTACCCATATCTAAACCAATATATCCAATTTCATCCATTATTACATCAATTTGGTTGAAACAAATCAAACCAAGCTAAAGTTCAGTACCTGATTGTTTGTGAAAGCGCCTCTAATTTGTGGTGGATCATCATGATCGAGCAGACCCGCAGCGTTGCCATTAGGTACAAGCTTGTAACCAGCTGGGTTCCCTAACCGAGATAACCGGTTAGGGTTCACAACATGGAATTCGTAGGGGTCATATATGTTCAACTTTATTTGGGCATCTTTCTCAGTCTTGGCTACATATTTCTTGACCTTCAAGTAACTCTTTCTTTTTGATTTTTCAGACGGAAGTCTTTGCTTCTCTAGATGAACCTTAACGAAAGAGTTGTTGTTCGAACTGTCGATGTCCATGTCTAGATGAAACGATATGAAATGATCATGGACTACTCCTATAACATTTTCTGAGATCAACGGTCCAGAATCATCCTCTTTATCACCCAAGTCTTGTAAATTCTCATAAGGTGTTCCTTTCACCATCAACATCCCCGAAGCTGCAACCTATTTATAACATTTTTAATTAAAAGAACTGTTAAGAAAAAAATATTAAAAGGATGATTATATATAAAATCAACACAGTAATAGTGCAGTGTGTCTCTCAAGAGTTGATATCTCAGCTTTTTTGAGAGCTGTTGAGTTGCCATGTCAATAAATAAAAAAAGTTGAATTGCCAATCATTTTATTTCAAATGTATCTAATTAATCATTACCGTAACACGAATCAAACCATCCATTTGAAACTCCCAATCAAAAATATAATCATAATTCCCAACCGAACTCGCCATTCTAGCTACAAATGTCACCTTTGGTCGTGACTCTCTTATCTGTCGATATCCAAATTAAGATTTTCATAAAGATCATTCCTAGTAATGAAAACAATAATAGTAATGTGTTATATAACATTACATTTGTGCCAGGGAGAAGAATCTCAGAGTGTCGCCAGCTAATATCACCATTATAGCGCTCAAACAAACAGATCATGTTAGGTTGAAGCATAGGAATGCCTTGAGGAGAAGCAAAGAGACCATCAATGTAGTAAGCGTTTCGAGGACAGTCATTGAGTGGCACAAGTGGCATTGAAGTTGGTCCTAAACCGAACTCTCCAGCATCCATGTAAGCTTTTGAGTACCAACCTTCTTCTGGGTCCATGTATGGTACGTACAACTCCGACGCAAAACCTTTGTACATCACACTTCTTGCTTCACCTGCTTTCACCTCAAGAATTTGGGTTTTATTGTAACTTGGAATACTATTGTGGTCAGTTTGTCACAATATAAAAGATAAATATTGCAAATGATGACTTTAAAGGGTATTTTGTGACGTTACCTGACTTGGAATCACGAATGGTAGCATGTGAGATGATCATACCGGCTCGTTGGTCCGGTTTAATATGAAAATTCCAATTCGCCCACTTAACCAAGTATCCATCTTCAACCGTGAAACTTGGACCGTTCGGTTGCTCCATCGACATTGAGTTAACGTGGTCTATATGTACCGGTTCATTCACAAAACCATACCTATTCTGTACCGAAAGACTTGGGAACCGGAACCGGGCCATTGTCTACAATCTTGATGATCTCTAATTTGTCTATATCAACCGTTAGATAAAGTCCTTCGATGGGTCTCATGTAGAAATTAACCGTGTCTTCCTTTACGAAACATTGGATCTTTATGACACGTCGTCCTTCTTCGTCCGGTCCAAACCATCCTGCAGCAGGTGTTATACATATCAAACCGGAAAACGAAATCCCACGATTGAACTCCACGCTCTTAAAAGGAACCTACATGTTAAAATTGCGGAAAAGATTAAACCGAGGTAAATATCCGGTTTACTCAGATTTGGGCTCGAATTTAAACCGACCTGCGAGACCGCGATAATATCATTCATGGTAAGAATTGGGTACCCGGAAGTTGGGTTGACCAAGTCGGAAACAACCCGACCCGTTTTTAGATCCACCGTGAGAACATGACTCTTGCCTTTTGACATTGCGAGAACCTCCGCTCTTCGCGGTGGGATGAGATCACCTTTCTTCCACCGGACGACACGTTGCTTCTCCGGCTCGTCGAGGGCCATGGCGTGAATGATCGCTGACCCAGACCCAAAACCCGGATTATGACCCGAGAGAATAGTTTTGACTCTTTTTATTTCATGTGTTGTTAATGGGTCAAGTGGGTGGTGAGGCTTCTCTAAAGAATACTTGAATCGGATCTTGGAACTTGATCCAAGAGTAGTGAAGAGGAAGAGGAGGCCAAAACACAAGGGAAGGATTCGTGGGAACGAAGGCTCTGCCATTGCTGATTGAGCGTTGAACTTTTAGTGCTAGTAGAAGATAAGTACATCATTGTAATCTTTTTTAGATTCATCATATAAAGAAAGAATTAAAACTAGAAAAATACATGTTGACAAAAAAACAAGAAATGATAGACACTATTAAATTTTCCACTATCTTTTCAATATGATTATTTCTCTTTCTCCCAAGACCTAACCATGTTGCCCATGTTACACGTTGGCCCAAGATAAAACCTATGTCGAAGTAACACTTACAATTTTGAAATCTTAATTATGGCCCAACGAATGAGCTCGCCACCTTAAAGATGAATGATAAAAAAAAAAAATTTATAATTGCTTAATCATAGGTTTTTGATGAAGTAATTTGATAGTGTTTTTTTTTTTCTGCTTTCATAAGCTGTTTGTGTTAAGAGTATAGTTTGGTTCTTTGCATTTGACTGCGTTGCATGCGAATGCGTTATTCTTTCTAGTTTGTTAGCTGAGTTATATAAGAAGCCAACAAGTGTCAAGGCCAAGAAAAGGAATCTCCAGAGAGATTGGTCACAAGTAGATCTCATCAAGTCATTAACAAATATATTGTTCTAGTGCTGAAAATGAGAACACTTCTGAGAATGTAAAAGGATGATGAGATGGGATTCAGGAAGCATGAAACAACTTATCAATGTTCTTGTGTAAAGGGGAAACAAGGGAAGAGAATATTGCACAAGAGGAATAAAAAACGGTTTAGACTTATGTAGAGTTTGAAGCTTCACGAAGTATAAATAAGAGTATGTGATAAATTTGATGAGAGTAAGAACACAAATGTGTTTTTTTTTGTGGTCTGGTACATTATTATTAAATATATTTTTAATTTAATCCTATTATGATGATATTCGACTATGCGATTACGATGAACAATTTCCTCTGACAACGATTCCACGACGTTTAGGGAAGAATTATAGACTCTCATATAAATAATGTTATATGATACATCGATTTATATAAACATTGACCTAAACATAATTTCCTAATTTAATGGAAACATAAATGTAAATAATATATTTAGAGATAAATGTAAAATTTCTAATCTAAATTGACATTTATGAACAATCTTCTAGATCTTTTTTATCTCGGTTTGTAATTTTGGTCGATCTCGATTCGGTTTGGGTCGATCTATCCGATCTCTCAACACCCCCGTCAAGCTCATACATGATAACACGTATGAGATTGGACATGTATTATACTCGGCCGTAAGGTCAAAGCGGCTACAGCACCCAACCATTAGGCCATCGACATTTATACCCGGTTGTAGGATCAAAACAGCTACAACATCCAGCCGTTAGGTCATCGACATTTATACCCGATCGTAGGGTCAATAACAATGTTTATATCCCGCCGTAAGGTTAACTTCTTAGCTTGTGCTCGATTCAGCAACAAACTCAAATTTCAAATCTTCTTAAAAATCACCATCGTCTCCACCACATAGTTGGAGTCGTTGTCAAGGTCTCAATGATCATCATAGTAATTATCATAACCATCTTCATCTAGAAGATCATGTAAGCATATATGCCATCGATTTGGTAAAACTCACGGTTATAAAAAAAACACAGTGAGAAAACGATGCCGTCTTCACCACTTTCACAAATCATCATCGCCATTAGCGATTGTGCTGGCCAATAGAAAATCAACATCATCAATGTTTCGTCGGATCACTAAGAGTAAGAGGATCACGTCTCTCTTCTTCTCTTCTTTCTTTTTTTTTCATAATTGCAACAAAGTAGAAAGAAACAAAAAATCAAAGAAGTATGTTTGATTTTATGACTAAAAGAAGGGAAAGCGAAAAGAAGAAGTACAAATCATTTTATTTTATTTTTAGTAACATAAGAGAACAATAATCCATAGGAATTGGATCAAAGCCTCATACCATGATAAATTTGATGAGAGGAAGAACACAAAGGTTTTTAGGAAAAAATTATATTAGACTCTCATATAAATAATGTTATATGATACATAGATTTATATAGACATTGACCTAAACCTAATTTCCTAATTTAATGGAAACATAAATGTAAATAATATATTTAAAAATAAAGGTAAATTGTTTAATCTAAATATTGACATTTATCAACAATCTTTTAGATTTTTTTTATCTTGGTTTATAATCTCGCCCAATCTCGATTCGGTTTGGGTGAATCTATCCGATCTCCCAACAGTATGAGAGTTTTAGAAGATTGAGGGAGTTGGGAGTTGTTAACTTATCAAATTTAGTCTCAAAAGTGTATACATTACATATCTAAAAGTAACACTAGCTGGCGAGAAGAAAAAAAGTAACACTAGCAAACACATATACTTAATGCAAATTAATTATAATGTAAACAATGTCAATGCTTATGGTGCTGTGTATAAATGTAGTCTAAGTGAGCTTCCGTCATCATCCTTCTCCTCAAACATTCTTCATCTCCTTCTACGCAATCATCCATCCCCATCAATTTCTATTTTCATAAAGACAAAAAAATACTCCGGTTAAAATATTTATCTGAGGTTGCAAATACAATTACAAACTACTTTAATGTTCCTTAAACGTATAATTTTGCAATTAGCAGTAGTTATTCCAATTAGGAGGAAAAATAAAAATACACAATCGTGTTTCTCATATTTTTTTATATCAAAAGTGAAATCGTAGGCAGATAATAAATATTGATTCTTTCAAATTCAAATTTCAATTTTTATGAAAGTAAAACATTAATAGGAAAAATCTTATGAAAAATATAATTAATTTTGAAAAAGTTTTGTTGGTATGCATCTGAAAGAAAATTACATTTCTATTTTCTACAGCATGATTTATGTGGCGTTTTAAATAAAGTTTTAGGAAAATATAAATTTATTTTAGGGGGAGAAATTATATGGACTTACATTAACTGAGTCCTCTTCCGCTGGTGTAGCTGAAACTAATGGATTCAGCTCTGGATTCTCTTTTCCTGATTAAATATTAAGATTTAAAGTTTAAGGAATATGATTTGGTATTGCTAATGCTAATAGTGATTAAGAAAAAGAACAAAAAATCATTACTGTATTCAACATACCTCTTCGAATTGCAGACGAACTTGTGGAAAAAATGAGGAAGAGAACACACACTGCGAGGCACAAGGTTTGCTTCATGTTCTTGGCTGAGAATCTGAGATCGAGAGAGAGAGAGAGAGTGAGAATTTTGAGATAGACTCATAGACATATACCGCATATTAATACATAGAGTCGACCAGAGATTCCATTTTTTATATTAAATTATAAAAAGTGTTTTCTTTTCTCTTTTTTTCACTAAGATGCATTATGTAAAAAAAAAAAAAATTTGTTTTTGTTTTTAAATTTATTCAACTTAAAAATACATTTTACAAGTGTGCGCTACATGTTTATTGAATTTTGAAAGAGTTTAATAGAAATTAAACAAAAATGAAATGATGTTCCGATTTTCTTATCTTATGGCAAATCGTTTTCCATTTTCTTATCGAATTGTTTGAATATAACATGTTTCGCACTTAATCGATAAATTCAGTGGATAGATTGACAACATTAGCTCAAATGATTAAACTATATAGCACATATCAAAACGTCAATTGTCAAATGAAAAATGCGAAATTATCTCAACAGTGATTAAATGTATACAAATCGCATAGTATTGTTGAAGAAATTTTAAAATGTTGATGAAATATTAATTTTAAGTTAATTATGGTGAGAATAAAAACTAAGGGGGACAAAGAAATCTTTTGTAATTTGGCGGGTGCGAAGTTTCACTAAATAATTGAAAATGTGTGGTCCAACAAAAGTCTTACATACTAATGCTAAAGTCTTGCCTGTTTGTCAGAGTTTCCAATATAAGTCAACTCTTCCGACATTGTTCGACAGCTGTTTCCCATCTTCCCATTCTTTCGTTTTTTTCTTGATTGTTCTTATATTCATATTTATATTCAGTTTATTAACATTTAAGTTCATAATGTCCTTTAATTTAAAATACAAAACAAGTGTAGATGGATTATGAAAAACAAGTTCAGATGAGATAGTGAAAATGATATTTGTTAGAAATCATCTTAATAAGTATTGTTTGTATATGTTATGTTTTCGGGGGTGTTCAAAACGGTAAATATAAACCGAGATGATCTAATCCGAACCGAAATATAATATATTATAGTTTTATTTTGAATATCATAAGAAACTGTTTGATATAGTTTTAAAAAATCCTTCAAGTTTGGTTCCAGATTAGATCATATAAGTATAACCCAATTACATTTAGTATACTAAATATTAAATCTAAAAGGGTATATTGGACTATGAATTTTTGAAGATTTGGTGAAATTTAGTTTTGGAGAGATTTGAGTGAAATTTTAGGATATTTGGGTTAATTTGGTTGATTTTCTATATTAAATTTTAAAAGGAATTGGTGATTTGATGAGATTCTCTTATGAGATTTTGGATACTTGTGAATTGTGATACTTTCTACTTAAAAAAGTTCTATTATAGCTCTCGCTATCATACTCACTCATCTTTCTTCCGCTAAATTAAGCTGTTTTCTATTACTTTTGTTTTGATTTTCTTTGAACTTTTCTTTAGGTTATAAGAAACGTTACTAGTTCTCGATAGAAAAAGGGGAAAAAAAAAGAAACATTACTAGTTTTTTTTGATGAAGCAATATCCAACATAATTGAAACAAAAATGTCAATTATCATTCTTTAATCATAAAACAAAGTCAACAATAGGAGAATGAAGATACATTGTCTTGTAACAGAAAACAAACTCAAGTTTGGACTCAATCCTAAGGTTCATCAATCTTGATCGCATTTGTCTTTTATAATCCCCAAATCAAATCCTTTTATATGCTAAACAGATCAATGTGTGCTCCGGAGTTTAACAACCAACAACAACAACATCACAACGACCTTCATACAGATTTTGGTAATCTCATCCATTTTGGGTCTTAGTCGTTGCATTGCACTACCGTCTCCGGAAAATACATCACTCAAGACTAAATCTCATCTCAGATTATCTCACAAGGATAAATACCATAAGAAGCTCGAGAAATTCTTCTCATTACATCCGTAAAATCAATATAAATTGCCTCTTTGAGCCCTATTACTCTGGATGAGTATAAACTAGACCTAATTAGTGGTGTTCCATAGCCAAGTCCAACAAGAATTTTATCAAGAGAAGGTCAAATCCACCGCATGAGTCAAGTTCACTTATTAGAAAGCTGGAACATATGGATTTTGTAAACTAAGCCCGATGATTTTGATATGAATAGAGGAAAAAACTGAATGGTAAATCTACTCAGAGATTCTAATTTTCTATAACTAAGTCGAACGATGGTGCCAAGATCAAGTCTAGTGACTTCGACAGAACTGGAAAATCTTCCTCCTCCTCCTCCACCACAGTCGACACCATCTGTCTTCTTGATCCCTTCATTGATTCGGCGGAAGCTTTAACGATTCGAGATTTTATCCACCATTGAATCTCACTCTAAGAAATTCAATAGAACAGAAACGAGATGGAGACGACAACGATACCATACCACGATGATGAGTGCATTTTTCTGGAATGTTTAATAACATAATTTTTTTTAAATCTCTCCAAATAACACCTCTAAAGCTGTGATTTTGTCAGCCTATCTTTCAAACATACCCGAATTCTCCCAAAATTACTTTCAACACTTTTATCAAAAAGAATAGTTAAGTTTTGAATAACGGTTGATTTGATTTTACTTTTACAAAGTATTGATTGAATAACAAGAGATTGTAAATTAATTTTAATAACTTTACATAAATTTCAAGTTCAATAACACATGATTTGAGAAATTATTTAGAAATCACTAGTTGAATAACTTGTGATTTTAGCAAAATACCAAAATCTTCTTAAATCTATAGTCCAATTGTTGAGATTGAACCCTTTGAATGTTTCTGCAAAAGAAAAAGACAAAAAAAATCAAAAGATGAAGACTGATGAAAAGCCGAACAATATAAGAAGAAGAACATGAAGAAGAAGTGGTGTAGGAGGAAGAAGAGCAGAATCAACAAAGGAGAAAAGAAAGTCGACAGAGAATGAAGTCAAGTCATTAAAAAAAGCTAATGGGTTTGGGTATGGAGTTAAGACTAATGGGCCTACGAATTTACTGAGGCCCATCTAGTTAAATATGTATCAAAGGTCTAAGTAACTTGGTTAAGAGTAAGAAAATGGTTAGGAGTTGTTAAAGGTTGTAAGAACCTATGTATCTGTAGAGGGTCTTGCTTGTATAAGTGACCCTAGTAGCTGTTGGATAGAGTGATTAGAGTAACTAGAAGTAAGGTCTAGGATATGATTACAAGTTGTATGGAGTTAGTAGAAAACTAGCTTTAAGTATGTGTGTGTGTGTGTGTAACGTTGTATGTAAGAAAAATGAATGAATGAGTTCTAAGAATATTGAAGAAAAGAGAGAAAAGAAATAAACCTGAAATCAAAGTGAGATTTACAACATGGTATCAGAGCTTAATATGTTCTTGGAGCCTGTTTAAGATAAGAAGAAGAAGTTAGAGCAAGAAAGTTCAAAGAAGAATAAAAATTCAAGTCAATCTAGAAGAATAACTCACATGGCGTTGAACCTGCAGTCCTCTCAACTTGTTGCAGTCTTTGATGGCCAGAACTATGAATTTTGGACTGCAAGGATGAGGACAACACTCTTGAATAAAGACCTATGGGCAGTTGTTAAAGATGGAGTTCCAGAATCTAAAACTCCAGGAGCGGATAAAAGCAAAGAAGCTGCAAACTTGAAGGCCTTAAAAGCTAAAGACACAGCTGCTCTCCAAATCATTCAGCATGCAGTAGCCGATGTGATCTTTGAAAAGATTCTCTCTACAACCTCAGCACATCAAGCGTGGAAACTTCTAGAGCATTCCTACCAAGGTAATGAGAAAGTTAAAACTGTCAGACTCTTGTCTCTAAGAAGAGAATTTGAAAATCTGGAAATGAAAGAAGGGGAAAAGGTTAAGGTTTACTCTGATAGGATTCAGGCAGTAGCAAATCAGATGAGAGTTCTAGGTGAAAGTAGATCTGATTTAGATTTAGTGGTAAAAATGTTGTCCTCCATGCCTAGAAGCTATGCTAGTCTGTCATCCTTAATGGAAGAAACAAAGGATCTAAGGACAGTTACCTACGATGAGCTGATTGGATCCCTTGAAGCACATGAAAAGAAATTCTTTTATGAAAATGAAGAAGAAGAAGCAGAGGGAGCCTTCCATGCACGTTTCAGAAGTCTAAATGTGGAAGACTAGAACAAAGAAACCTCATGACAAACAAGTTACAGAGGAAGAAGATGGTGTGATTACTGTAAAAAAAGATAATCAGAATAAAGATGTATGCTGGATTAAGAATGAAAAAATCAGGCCCGAGTTCAACAGGAATAAAGACACTAGAAGTTGCTTCAACTGTGACCAAGCTGGTCACTTCTCAAGAGAATGCAAAAACAAGAAAATAGAACAAGCTCAAGTCACTCAAGTGGATGATGATGAATGCGAAAAAACTTACCATATGTTCACTACAAGACAGGAAGATCAAGAATCTCCTGAAGAAAATGTCTGGCTTATTGACAGCGGATGTACAAACTACATGACTTCACAAGAGCAATTGTTCACCAATGATAGCAGATGTACGAACTAAGGCCACCTATGCTTGAGACCATCCAAAGATTTGCAATGGCAAGAATTGCTGAAAGATCGGCTAAATCTCATGATCACAGTGGGATTTGTACTCCTTATGTTGCTAAATTCCTTGAAGTCGAGCATGAGAAAGCTTCACTCTGTAGTGTAACAAGAAGCACAAATGGTTGGTGGGAATCTTATCTCCATGGTGAACCATTCCGTGTGAATTTGGAGAAGAGAACATGCAGTTGTAGGAAGTGGGATATTTGTGAAATTCTCTGTGAGCATGCATATGGAGTGATACTTAAGAAGACCCTTGATCCAGATCAGTATGTTTGTCATTGGTTTAGGACAACATTATGGAGAAGAACTACAATGAGGGTTTGGTT
Source organism: Cardamine occulta (assembly GCA_028015245.1). Lineage (NCBI taxonomy): Eukaryota > Viridiplantae > Streptophyta > Magnoliopsida > Brassicales > Brassicaceae > Cardamine > Cardamine occulta. The sequence continues at coordinate 8,974,948 of CM051380.1, read as the reverse complement.
CCAGTCATAGGAATTAGGTTTTGGCCAAGTAAAAAATGCTCTTTTGGTGCATGAAGTCCCTGAAGTAGAGGATGAGCCAACAGAGCATGACAAGACAAAGGGGAGCAAGATAGAGAAGAAAAGGAAGAAAGGGAAAAATGAATCTCCTGTGAAGAAGAAACCAAAGGAGAAAAAAAGAATAATGCATTGTGGAATCTGTGGTGAAGCTAATCATAACTCTAGGTTTCATAAGAAGTAATCTTCACATGTTAGTGTTTCGTACTTTGTTTTAATCAAAAACATTATTTTTAATGTGGTTATTGCTTATGGTTTGTCTTGTGTTGTTATTCAAGGCTGATGGAGAACCTTCTCAAGGAAGTGTCACTCAAGTGGATAGCAGTACTCGTGTAGAAAATTGTTCTGTTGTTTGGAACTAGAAGACTGAAGAATTATAAGATAGAAGAAGATGGAAGATGGTCTGTTTTTTGGTTGGTTTTTAACACGGAGAAAGTTGATTTTAAGGTTCTAATAGGTGGACAGAACAAGATTTAGGTTGTTTTTTTATTGTTCTATGTTGATGGGGTTCTATTGGTATTACTCTATTGAACCATATTTGATATTTTGGTCCTTTTATGGAATCAGATTGTAAGACATTAAATCATATCAATCTCTTTGTCTCATTGTCTCATTGTCTCATTGTCTCATTGTCTCATTGTCTCTTTCTCTCTTTCTCTCTTTGTCTCTCTTATCAATCGTAAGCATCATCAACACAAACATTGAAGAAAAATGATTGTCATAACATAACAAAATAATATCCATTATATGAAACTATAAGTCTTGTCTCATTACATAACAAACCAACAAAGATACATTGCTCATCAAAATGAAATCGATTTCCCACAAATTGCTCATCCATAAGCTACAAATGATTTACGGTACATAATTAACAAGAATCATAATCAAAATGAATGAAATTATCCATAAATTTCTCATCCATAAGCTATAAATGCTCATCCTCAATCTCGAAGTTCAAGCTACAAAATTATCCAGAAATCAATTCTCAGTTGTGAAATCGAGCTTCTGGAATGTGATATCGATCTTCTACCTATGAAATTTAAACAAGAAGAAAGATTTTTACACTCGATTTTCAAATTTAGGGATTTAGGGTTCTTCAATTTTAAGTTACTTTTAGAAGATTTGGGGTTTTATGTTGGAGTCGGGTTTTTAGATGGAGTCGGGTATTAGGAGATGTCTGGTTTAGGGTTACTCGGATTACTATCGGTTTCGTATCAGATTTAGTTGGAAAACCAATAAAAACTGAAAATATGTGGATTTAGAATTCAAACTTTCAAGCAGTGGATATTAAGGAATGAAACTTATATATTAGATATACAAAACGGGGCCTTAGTTCTGTATGCTTCTGATTGTATATGCATAGTTCGCGTGTGAAAATAGATCTCTACCCTTATTACGCAGTAAAAATTAGAATACGCTAGCTGCTAGCAGTGGACAAAAAAGTTAAGCTGATATAAAATCTGGAGCCTTTTAGATGGTAAACCACAATTACAAAGCAAAAAAGATTTTCACATGTGTGTAATAGTCATATACTACAATTTTTTAATAAATTGGAATAGAACGGTAGAACGTTGGCTGGTAAATAGCAGCATTAAATAAGAAATTAAAACCATAATAAACAACTATTAATCTTTATATAAAAGAAAAAAAAACTATTAATATTTGAAAAAAATAACAAAAGTTGTGGACGAAATTGCATAAGACAAGTAAGCAAAGCCTACGTAAGTGGCAACAAAACGAGAGAGAAAAAATAGTGGCAACACCACTTCTATTACAGAAGTTCTGATGTTGAAGTCACACTTCCCCCTACACCGTTCTTTTGTGTTTTATGTTGATTTTTTTTTTCATCTGGTAAATAATTTATAAAGCTGGCGGTTAACAAAGTAATTCTAGAAACTAAACCGACGATTTACAGAAAAACTCTCGAAACTATGCCCAGAAAAATGGGAGACTTGCAAATTAAACCATAAGGTCTAAACGAACTTAACAACAAAGGATACAAACACCAACACTGTTACCCGATAAACAACAACCAAAAAAAAAACTGGAATCAAGCCAAAACACAACATCAACCGCAATACCTACAAACATAAGAACTTTACACGAAAGCTATCTGAAAGGGATGAAGAAAATCCCAACCAACGAAGAGTGGTTCCACCTATAGTGGATGAAACTTACAACAATGAGTAGAAGTTCCTAGGAAACCAGACTGGCGAGATGCCGAAAGACTACTAGATCGCAACAGAACTCCCGGCGAAATCGACGAAACGATTGTACAATGCCTCAAAGAAACCAATGAACTGATGAGATCTTGATAAGATCTATAACGTAAAGGCAAGGAGCGAACCCAATCAACCCAGACCACACTGGACTTGCATAGACCGACAAGAGATCAAACCGAGAAGATACAAAGGCAACCTTCAAACGAAGGTAAAGACAGCTAATGACGATGAAGGCATGACCACAAAAGACCAGTTCTAAAGGAGTTACCAGCAACAAAATCGGCTAACACAACCAATAGGCACACCAGGAAATGGCCGAAAGAAAAGCGAGGCGGAGCTGGGACACACCAACGAATATCTACCTTCACTCTTACAACACAACCACCGCAGGACTCATGGCTGAGACCCAAACCGCTAAACCCAAAAAACGAGGCTAAAGCTTAAACCCGATTAGGACGACGAGGACGAAACCCAAACCACCGGACGCTGAAACAGATCTGACCAAAGGACCAAGAGGAAGATGAAACAAGATGGGGGCATTTGTAGACTAAACCACACCGTTGACCGACCTGGTCCGGCGCCTCCATAGAAAACCAGCTTCATCTTCACCGGCTACGCCATCTTCCAACCGGATTGACACAAATCTGATTCTACCAAAGCAAATGCTCAACCATCGACACTTATTTTACGGCTAAAACAGTAAAATACAAACGAAAGGGAGACCGACGCCGGTGCTATGAAAGCCACCGGCCATCGATCTCCAGTCAAAGTGGGCTCATACCTTTTTTTTTATCACCCTTTTATTTATAATGGTTTATGCATTAAATTTAAAAAGAGTAGCATGAGTTATACTTTTCTGTAAAATTCTGGTAAGAGCCCACTTACACAGAGAATTTTAATGAATCAAGAGAAAGTGAAATATCCACGGCTATTTACACACTGAGATAGGCTCACAACCTATGAGAAGTATTCTTAGAAATGAGCACAAGCTGGAGGCTTGAATGATTGAAGCTGTCCGCCAACAAAATTGATGAAGAGTAGCTGAAGCAATTAATTGAAAGAGAACTAGAGCTGCATGTATTCGCCTACTCTCGCCGGATTTTGAAATCTGAAAGCAGAGATTCGGTTGCGAACAAAAACATCAATTTGAGAGAAGAGAATATCCGATGACCTGTGAGAGTTCCGGTGGAGTTTATTATTACCTTCAGACAAGATATCACTTCTTGCCAAGCCAATAGAAGTAGATAGCGACGACTCAGATGTCAAGAAACTGAGGTTGTTGTTCCAGTTGCTATATGGACAAGGAACCTCTGAGCTTGATGCATAATCTGCACCACAAGGATCTGGAGTACTCACAGTCGAAGAAGATATGGTTTATGGTTCCTGATTGAAAAGAAGGCACGTTGGATTTATGGGCAGACCTCATGAAATCATCATATATCGCATAGGACACCACGTTAAGAATAATAAGCCAAGCAAGAGTTTTATGTTTTGGAATGCCTCTTTTGAGCCAGATCGTCTTGCACCAAGGAATCGGCTGCTTTGCGTCTCTGATGTGATCGTAGACTAAATTACCCCCGTAACTTGTTCTAGAAGCTCTATTGATGGTCCAGATAGACAAGTCTTCAGTGTATGTGAGTGAGATATTGGTTATGTAGGTTAGGACATGTTCAACCTCATGAGATCTCACAGGAGGCAAAAACCAATCCGAACTATTCCACAACGAAGTGATTGATGCAGAGAGGAGAATTCTTGTTTGTCTCAGTCCTCTGTTACCAAGGAACTGTATAAGAGGCCCAAACGGAGTCACGGGGTTGACCAAAATTTGTAGTGGTGACCATTTCCAGGCTGGATGGTGATCCAATTAGTTTCCAATTGCCTCAGCTTTAGATATCGAATATTTCTTGAAGAAGAGCATCCAAAAAAGCTTGATGGCACAAGTTTGATTCTAGATTAGGAGACTTTTTTAATCCTAGTTCTCTTCCTTGATCTTTGGATTAGTAATTGTTTACTAGGCAACTTTTGCACAGTGATGGCCCTCAAGATATCATTTCCAAAGGAATGCACTACATGGATTTAATCCGATGAATGCATTTCTTAGGAAGGATGAAAGCGACAATCCAAAAGTTGATTTCTCTGAGATGACTGAGCTATGTAACTGAAGCTTTCCTACGGATGATAAGTATTTTGAGGTCCATCCATTGATTTTTATTTGATCTTTTGCAAAAGTCCAAGATAAAGAACAGGAAGAAAGCCTTGAGGGATGCTAGTGTTTCTGGAAATAGCTTACGAGTCATCACGAGAGACTCCAGCCGGGAAGAAGCACAATTTCTCCACGCTTATAGCTAGGCCAAGAAGTTGATGGAACTCATTAAGAACGCGAAACTAAAGAGAGAGCTCTATCCGAGAATATTAAGAGATCATCTGTAAAACATAAGTGGGTGATAACCGAACCTGTTTTCTTCAGATGCTATGTTTAACATATGTGACAACTGACACAGTCATGCTCTCCAAACAGGTAGGGGCTAAGAGAATCACCGTGAAAAGTTTAATACTTTCTTGTGTTGGTTTGGAGGCGTCCTCCTTTATATGAAGAGCGTTCTCATTTGGAAAAGCGAGAAGCATATCTTATATCACTATTAGAAGATGGCAAGTATTACATTCTATGTTGTGTTTTCTTTCATTAAGTTTGTTTAACTAGTTATTAAACCATTGTGCGTAATTTGCAGAGGGTAGAGGAAGTTTGTTCGCGTTATACAAAAATAAAGGGTTGAAAACTTATATAGCTATTGAGGTTGAACTTTACATTAACGATTACGCTGTTGGAAGCCATCTATTTAACATCACCATGACTCTCACCAAAACTGGCTTTGAAATGGTAAGATAAACTAATCTTTATGATTTTAATCATAAGCTAATGCTATCTTTTTATTTCACTAAAGCACGTCTATCAGTATCTCAACTGATAAAGAAGGAACCAATACAACATTGGATCTGGAAAAAATATTGGAAAGTCAAAGAAATAGAACATGAATGTCTTAATATTTTTGGCTTGGCTAAAAAGCCATGTGAATTCGCTCGAACTCTTGCAAGTTTGTACATCTATATTAATTAGTTTATTTATTTGGTGATTGTGCATATAGTTTCTATAGAAGTAACAAGCTAATTTTATATATTCTGTTTTAGCTAATATGCTCAAGTATCATGTGAGACGTGCCATTTCTGAACACTTTGTGAATCAGCCATGAAAACCAGAAAAAAATAAAAAAAATTGGGATATTTTACTCTAGATAATATGAGAGTGGGTTTCATTTCTTGATCATTCAAAGCAGAATTAAAAAAAAAAAAATCTCGTGCATATTTTCTTATGAAAAAATATTTTGACTGTATATTTCTTTCTTTGTTTTAGAGTTCAAAACTGAACCCTAATTTAACTCACTATACAGAGAAGAAATAATTCCACCCGAGTTAATAGAAAAATGGAGTTGTACTATTGCAATAGACCCTTCTCTATGTTTGCCTTCATAAAAAGATGAGTTTATCTTAACTAAGTTCAAGCCAAGACACCGTACTAGTATAAAGATTCTTGGATGTCTCGTGGAAGAGTCAATGATGAAGATGTGGTTCCAATCATTATAATTCTCAAAGCTGAAACTTTTTTTTTTGATAAAATAGATTTACAATTTCAACTTCTATGATTTATTTTCAATATTTGGTGAGAAAATTTACCTGCATAGGATGAAGATTTAACACGGCCATAACGATTGCCTAAGGTGTGCGCATCCTAGATTTTCAAAACATAGATTATTGTAAATCATCTCAAACCAAATTGTTATCTTTCTAGTGTAAACAGTTAAGACCAATATAATTAGAGTTTCAGTTATATGTACATCCACCTATATATATATATATATAATGTGTGTGTGTGGATGGTGCACACCAAACAATTACTCATTCACATGCAAGTTTTCGGGAATCGCATGCTAACTTTGTAACCATGTATATGTATACCATTAAAAAGCCATATATAAGTTCTTTGGAATGACTGCATATAGACCTATATTTTTAAAACTTACTTTATCCATTTTACCATTTAATTTATCAAGAATGACAGATATCGATCATAAAATTTTAACAAAAAAAGATAAGAAAAGAATGATGGATCATAATTTAATCTATACGTATGATTATAAACTCACATCTTTTGGCATATTGACTTACGCCTTGATCAGGAGACCAGCCCATCTCTTTTGAACGACAAGGATAAGAGACAACTTACTTCAATGGAATCTTTATCACAAAAAGATCAATCTCTTTTATAAAACTTATATCTCTATCAAACTGATACTAAATTGTATCAGCCATTCACGTGTGGAATAATGTATTTTATCTGAATATAAGAATTTGCATGGAATGAACAATCGCCGAGTAATTCTCTCTATCAAAAAGTCAAGCGTTACTTAGCTTAAAGAAGAATATAGTAACTATATTTATTTCCACAAAATAACTCTTTCTCGACCCACAATGAACTACTACGCAGTCTTGCTGTTCTTGTTTACAAAAAAAAAAAAAGAGACTATTGTCATAGAATCTTTTAGCTTTGGCTAGATTCCGAAGCAGTGGAATGCCACGACCATTGCTATAATTCCAAAGATCCCCAATGGGTCGCGAATCACATAATATCATTTCGAAAATCTCCCAAAATTGCGTGATGTCTTGTGTTTTAAATTCTATCAATGATAGTTTTAAAAATAATTGTTTTCTTCTTCCACTTTTTTCCAACGATAACTCATTGTTTAGAGTAGTATATCTATATATATTAAAGGAAAAAAGATTCAATCAATCATTTTATAATTTTTAAATATTTAACCTATTTCTTTTGCATCAAGTTCATATAGTATATATTTTGACCTATATTTAACCTATTTCTTTTGCTATATACGTATATATTAAGATAGTATATTATATATATATTAAGATAATATATTATATATATATTAAGATTATATATATATATATATATATTTAAACATACACTAATTAAAATATGAATCTTTGATTGATTGCCTAATTTATATGATAAATGTTCACAAAAGAAATTTTGTTTTAGAGGGTCGGGTTAGGTAAATGTGTATATATATTAATATATTTTATTAGTCACTTGGAAGTATTTTATTTTGTAATTTTTGAAAATTAATTTTTTTGGAAACCTATAAACATTATAAAATTTTAATTATTAATTTTTAAAATATACTTCCAAATATTTAGAAATTTAATATACTGTTTTAAATTATCAAATAATTCCAAATAAACAGATATTACAATATATTTTAAATGTTTTTCTCGATCAACAACAATTGTCAACTTATTTATAAAATTTAAAGCTTAAAAGCTTTCATAACTAATCAAGATGAGGTAAAAACAACATCAAAACAGCAAACATGGTGGAGAAATACAAGTCGGCGAATACGAAATTGTTCTTAGTCTATCAATCAAAACTTGATCTTGATTTTCTCCTGTCCTTCGAAAGTAAGCAGCCCCTAGACCAAACGTCCAAAATTTTGCATCTAATCGATCAATATTTGAAATATTCAAAGAAAATAAGAAACTATTTTCTCCCATTTATGATTAAAATCTTTTTGTTGTAGACTCCAAATGTCTAAATTTCATTGAAACATATCCGATAGGCATAAATGGCTATTCAGACTCCACATTTGCATACAAGGAGACTGATTGGTGTAACAATTCGGTAATGATACCCATCGAAAATTTTTGGTCTGAAGATCGATAGCTAGTAGCTGTGAATGCTTTTGTAGGTCACAAGTGTTTGGTAATACTTTTTTTTTTTGCAATCCCCAAGAACTTAATATTGTCAACCAAAAAAGTGATCCGGTTGCGTAGACTGATCTTTGCTAATCGTAAAGTTGATAGTCAATTAAATCATAATAACCGACATCTCTTTGCTCAAGGTGTATTGGTGTAGGACCTCGATCTTCAAAATATTATTGAAAAACAATGAATATAACGAGTGCAGAAAGAAAGCAGCTGCTAAGGATCCTAATTTTAAATACGATTTCTATGTCAATTCTCTTCAACAAGATCCATAGAGCAAAACCGCAACAAGTCTTAAAAGTTTGCTCTTAGCAACAATAAATAGTGTTGAGGGACAAACTACGAATATGATAGAAATCATTATCCAGATTCCCAAGGACACAACATATGACAATTATATTGTGAAATCCCTAAGCCATTGTATTATGTTTTTTTTTTTTAGACGATGCTACTGATGATTTTAATGAAACTTTAGTAAGTATCAAATCACGCGATTACAAAAGTACTATTGTGTATCTGAATGCTGCTTTGGATGCCCTAATCACTTGCGAAGATGGATTCAAAGAAATCAAGCAACAAAATCCGATTAAAAATAAGCATAATGTATTATATCAGAAGATTTTGATTCCTTTGGCTATTACGAAAATGTTATGATAGAATTGTTAAAGTTTTTTTGTTAATATATGGATTAATGTTTAATATAGAAATTAGGGGATGTATTGAACTAGATATTTGAGGTGATTTGAGTTTTAATGAATTTTGAAAAGATTTGGTTGAATTTTGGTGAATTAGAAATTTTGTTATTAAATTTTTTGGATTCTCACCTAAAACCATGAGATTTTGATTTTTGTATTTTTAATTAAAATTTTTTCTGAAATCTCTCATGAAACTTTTAAATCTAATTCTTAAACCATTTTTAATAACAGTGGATTTGATTGTACATTTTAAAATTCTTAATTCAATAACACTTGATTTAAGAAGATATTTTAAAATTCATGTCTGAATAACACAGTTATTTTAATACAAATCACCCCAAATCCTTTGTTCAATACAAATCACCCCAAATCCCTTACTGAAGTGCAAAGATGTATTTATCTTAATGAAAATAAAATTTTGCTACTTAAACTATTTATTTACATAAATGATTTTATTTTTCCTTGTATCATTTTTTAAAAAAGTTTTTCTAACAACATTTACATATTTGACCTATAAATGTATTTTATTAAAAAGGTTTTTAAAAATATGCGACTTTGATGATTTAAAGAAATAAATTTCCAAATCCTATATATATATATATATATGATTTTAATTAAAATATTGAAGATGTGACACAACAATAGATTGAGATTTTATTTTGGTGTGTGTAATATAAGTCCTATTGTTTAAAAGGCCTAAACAAATGTATAATTCATTATGTGGCATTCAGTTTTTTAATTTTTAATTTAAAATATTAGGCTATTTTCATTTTTGCAGTCGAAACTATATCCATAAATTGCGTGCTCAACTAAACGGCGTCGCATGCCTCTTCAAGAACCCTAAATACCAAATCACTAAAACCCTCTCGATTATAAATACTCGCAAAACCCTTGTATCTCTTTCATTTTCGCTGCTCATAAACCCTAAAACTCTCCGCTTGACCCATCTTCTCTTCTACGATTCACAGCAATGGAGTTCTGGGGTAAGCAATTTTCTCTGTTTCACTCATTTCATCGATAATATAATTCTCTGAACTCCGGAATTTTTGTTCGATGTTAATCTCCTACTTCGTCGTATGTTTATATACATCTTTATAGCATCATCTAGGGTTTTATGTATATCTTCTATGAGAAATGGTGTTGTATGAGTCTAATTGAAGCTGTTTATGATATAATCAGGTGTTGAAGTTAAACCAGGGAAGCCATTTAAAGTTGAGGCTGAAGAAGACACTCTTGTCCACATCTCTCAGGTTTAGGATCAAACGTTTATTGATTTGATTCTTTAGAGTTTTTGAGATTTAGTGTAACAAAATCTTGGATCTTGGTTTGTGTGTAGGCATCACTTGGAGAATGTAAAGGCAAGAAGGAAGAATTTGTGCCTTTGTATGTGAAAGTTGATAACCAGAAACTTGTTTTGGGAACTCTTTCAACTGAGAACATTCCTCACCTTAGCTGTGATTTGGTATTTGAGAAAGATTTTGAGCTTTCTCATAACTGGGGAAAAGGAAGTGTTTACTTTACTGGATACAAAACTCCCAACATTGATGAAAAATATCCTTAAAGATGATTTTTATTATATACTTTTTGTTTGGATTGGATAATATACTTTGTTTCCTTAACTCTTAGTTGATTGTGTGTTTTCACTGAGGGAGAGGATGACTTTTCTGGTGAGTTCCAAGATAAATATCCTTCGTTTTGATTTTTTCTCTGTTTTTGTTACATTAATATTGGTTTGGTTGCTGATGATATGTTATGTCTTTTCGATAGATTCAGAGGAAGAGGTTGAAGAAGTTCCTGCCACCATTGCTACTAATGGTATTACTTCTCAACTGGAAGTGATTACTTGTTTGCCACTTTTTTCTTTTACTGATAATTTGTAATAATGAATGCTATTTTCAGGGAATGCTGCCAAGGCTGTAGCAAAGCCTAAGGCCAAGCCTGCAGAAGTGAAAAAGGATGTAAAGCTTGGATCCGCTGATGATGATGAAGAGGATGACTCTGATTCTGAGGAACTAGTGAGTTTCTGTAGCTTTGTTCACATTATATGTAAATAATTCGAATCTAGGATGATGAGTGAGAGAAGACAAAGATAGATATTTCCAGAACTGTTGGTGACCAATTCTTGTGTTATGGTTATTGCAGATGGACGATTCTGATGATGAAGATGATTCAGAGGAAGAAGAGGAGACACCTACACCTAAGAAGCCTGAATCAAGCAAGAAGAGAGCAAATGAAGCTGCCCCCAAAACACCTGTCTCTGCAAAGAAGGCTAAAGCAGCTGTTACTCCTCAGAAAACAGGTAAAGACACAAACTGTACTTTTAAATCGTTTATTCACTTAAAGCCCAATTCAAGGATTTTGGAGTTTGTGATTCTCATTTGAAGCTACTTGTCATCTATGGCACAGAGGAGAAGAAGAAAGGTGGACCCGCAACGCCTCACCCGGCTAAGAAGGGTGGAAAGACTCCCGGGACTGCAACCCAGAGCCCAAAATCCGCAAGTCAAGTCTCCTGTGGTACATGCAAGAAGTGAGACTCTCACTTGTTCTCTAACTCTCTTCACTGCTCAATTTTTCTGCTTGTAGTAACAAAATCGATCTTTCTGGCAGGACGTTCAACTCAGGGAATGCACTCGAGGCTCACAACAAGGCCAAACATTCTGCTGCCAAGTGAAGTGGTTTCTTATAGTTTATCAAACTATTCCTCTGTTTTGGGTTTTGAGTAGAGTCATTATGATATCTATGGAATTTTTCTGGTAGTCTGTGAAACCTTTGGATTTTATCTGTTTTTTGATAACAAGTCTTGAGCCATTTGGAGTTTTGTTACCCCAATGTTTCGTCAGAATTCAACAAATACTCTCCAGTCCTCGTCGTTCTCTTACACCTAGAAATGTTGGACGTATTCCATAATAATCCGGAATACAAAGATTAGTATCAATATCGAAACCCTACACAAGAAAATGCATAATTTCACAAAACTCTGTTAGGGATGGCTAATCAAATGATTTTTTAACTGCAGAAACCAAATGTTCATAATCTATTCCAATCCAACTAATCAATTCTAGTGTGTTAAATATTTTGCTTAATAAGTTAACTAGGTTAAATATATTGGATTAAAATGCTTTAACAAAATTGGATTAAAATGAGTTAAATGTAAATTTGTAATTGGTTATTCGGGTTGTACTGGTTTTAACCTTTTATCCATTAATTTAAGAAAAACCAAAATAAAAGTATTTAATTTAATTTTAGTATTCACCATCATCATCATAACATGTTTTATGATTTGAGATTTAACAAAAAACCAAAAAATATTAAGAATATTACCAAAACCAAACCTTATCCATGCTAATAAAGAGTCAATCTGGTTCAATTCACTAACTGAACCGGAAACACAAGGAATTGGGGAACTGGTTGAGCCGGGTCAAAATCAGGTCAACAGATTAAAAAACAAATGGGCCTAGAAAATAGAAGCCCTTAACTTAAACCGACTCCAAAAAAACTGTGCAGACGTGGAGCTTCTTTTTTCTTTCTATATAAACCATCAACGGCTCCTATTGATCGCGTAAACAAAACAAAAAGCACAAAACTCAACAGAGACTCTTGGATTTAGGTTTCCAAAATCAGTCATCTTCTTCAAGATTTCGCATCTTTCTCCTCTGCAGTAACGATGAAGCAAGTCGGATTCAGCTACAAATTGATACCATCGGACTCAGATTTCATCAAATTTGCGATCAAATTCAACATCCTCGTAGCCGCAACGCTGATTTCACTGTGGATTACAAGGGGAGAAACTGAGATCATCAGTTTCAGAAACTTCGAGCTATCTAAAGTAACATTCCGTGCAACAATGGGACTTTTGGCATCGATGATGGCATCTGGTTATTGGACAGGAAACATTCGCTGCTTTGTAAATGTCTGGTTAGATTCATCAGAAAGGTTTTACATAGAGATGGCTCTGGTTTATGGTTTCTTGACTGTGGTTTTCTTTCTCATGAACCTGTTTGGATTCTTCTGGGGAATTATATGTCTACCAATTTCTCCTCCGTTTCTCCTTTTGTGTCTCCAATTCGTCAAGAGGAACGCTAAAGAATCTCAAGATTAGATTACTTGGAGATCACGGTTCGAATCTGAGGTTTGGAGATTCAATTCTGGGTTTTAGGGTTTAATATTTTGGGGGTGGTTTTTACTTTTCCAGGTGTTGTGCTGATATGTGTCTGGTTTGATTTTACTACTACATGTTATTAGATAACTTTTTCTTTTTTTACTCTTTCTGTATATAATGCTTTGAATTCAACAAATCAAAGCTCGTGTTTGAACAAAAGTTACAAAACCTACATTTCTCGTATAATCTCATCCTTATGCTCAAGGAATTAGACTTGCAGTAAGATGAAATCGCCAAAACGAGATTTTGTGTGAATGAAAGTATATGTAACTACTAACCACACAAATTCGATCCAGCTCGGCTGGTTATGATTTTTTTTTGGTTTAATCACCCATAAATTTTTTAAACTAAATAAACCCAAAATAAATGTATATATATATTTTTTGGATTCATCATGCTTTTAGAACTTGATAGGAATTCATCCTCATAATCTCTTTAGCCCAAGATCTACTACATAAATATATCTACACAAAACCTTAGGAAGTAAAAATAACTTACTTGAACTCATCTTACAAGAAGATGTGTGGTAGATGGTCTTCTAGTTCTATGTATCCAAATTATTCTTCTATCAAGAGATGAGAGCTTGTGTAGAGAATAGAGAGAAGTATGTTTTATGAGAGAGATTTTGTATTACCAAAAGAGAAGACAAAACCAAAGTAAGCTTTATGACACCCATCTTTTGGTACCGGATTTAACATCCTACCTTAAACCCGACCCAAATTGAGACCAACTCGTTCTAAAGCCCAATCAAGTTAGCCTATAACAGTTCGAACCGATCAAAACCAGTCTCAGAATATTCAATCGAATTAACCGGACTCGATGACGTAAACCGAAGGAAGATGTAAAATCAGGAAGGAAAAGGAAAAGCTCATTAAGAAGGTCCAAACTGCCTCGACACCGACTCAAAATCACTATAAATCAAGGAGCTCTCCAAACATTCAGATCATCCATAAATCTCGAAGAAAGACTGAAAAAAGCAGCTCTGCTGTTTTAGTCTTATTTCCTCTTTTAACTTCGAAACCCTAATTCTCTTTGTACTTTTCCGATCATTGAAACTTATAAATAATGAAATCGACTTAAAACTCTAACTGAATTCTAAGGTTCAACAGTTGGCGCCGTCTGTGGGGACTTTCTTTGAAAAGTTCTTCTTGATTGATAACCAGACCAGTCGATCTTACCAGGAGCATAGATCCAAATGACCCGATCATTCCTCTTCAAGATGACGAAGTCGATTGAGATGGAAAATGAATCATTCCTCCTCCTCAACAAGAAGGTGACATCGAAAATCAAGACAAAGACAACAGTCCTGAAAATACCGGACTATGCAACATCCCAGTGAACAACGCAACAATCTTGCCATAACAGATCGATGAGATCTTGAACCAGCCATATTCCGCACTTCTCAAGAAGATGTGCCGGCAACCACAACAACTAGAGTCACCACGACTAATCTTGAAAACATGTCACTATTGCGTCGACGCCTCTCTTCCAATCTGTTACGCCGATACAAGTAACTCCACAACATATCATGGACGAACTCACCACAAACCGTCATCGGGAGGCCAAACTGGTCAAGAAAATAAAAGATATCAAGTCACAGATGCACCATGCCACCTGCTCGGCTCCGAAAATCGACAGAGTTATTGAAGAGTCCCAACAAACTCCATTCATAGCTCATATCTCAAGAGCAGACATGCGGCAAATTTGCAAACTAAAATTGTCGACCTACGACGGCACAAACAGATCCTAAAAGCCATATGACTGCTTTCACAATCGCAATAGGGCAAGCCCGACTTTCTGACGCAGAAAAAGACGTAGTCCTATGCTAGCTGTTTGTCGAAAATCTAAGCGGCGCAGCACTTCAGTCGTTTTCCAAATTAAAACTAGGCACAATATACTCATTTAACGACTTGTCCCAAGCATTCATCAAGCAATACTCAATCCTCAATCCTCATTTTGCTCGAAGAATCCACATTGAACATACTGAGCATGGTTCAGAAAAAGGCAAAAGCCTACGCATATACATCGACCGTTTTAAAGTTGTAACATCTCGAGTCACCATGGACGATGCAGTGTCAATTGAAGCCTTACAAAGAGGGTTATGGTACGAATGCCGCTTCATCGAAACCTTTGCATTCGCCAAACTGTCAACACTCAAAGACGCCTTGAAAAAACTATCACTTAACCGGTCTTGTATTATCTCTTATATACTATTTGAGAGACACTTATAAAATTGAGCTTGCAGTGGCGTGTGATTTACGGTCATGCCACTGCTTAGGTGTCATCACCACAATCATCCTTAGCTTAATTTTATAACAAGGCAAAGATTACT
>CM051380.1:8936563-8959554 GCA_028015245.1 Cardamine occulta | reverse complement strand
AGATTAATTACACTAATTGCCATTGGACATATATCATACCTAACATTTGGTTTTTCTTAATTAATCATTAACAATTTTGATTTACTTTAAATACCATCTCTTTTATCAAAACATTGAACAATTCCGATGGCCTAATAAAAATATTTTAAATAAATAGAATAATAGTTTATAATTACAGAAATAATTATATTTCATTATCTATACTCATAATGATATATTAAAAATATATCTATACTCATAAAAGTTATGAAAATCAAAATGATATATTAAATACTATATCAATCCTTGACGTATTAATTTATTAGTTATAAAAATGATATATGATTGTTAGCATATTATATATTATTTAAATTAAATTAACCATTATATATATATGTTATAATTTTATATAAAAAATAGTTTTAATAAATATATATTTAAAATCTTTTGATTTTTTAAAATTCAAAATTTGATTTCTATATATTACTTGCATATTTTTTGTATAATTGACTACCAAAATAATTTCTATTTTTTGCGTTAATTAAGTAAATATTTAATTAGTATATTCAAAATTCTTGCAAATATAGAAACAAACTAGATTCTGACAATCAATTAGTTTGAAATGAATATCTAATTTGAATATTTTAAAACAATTAAATCTCGATTTCAACATATAGTATTAATTTCAAATTTTGGAAATCATAGATCTGTTACTAACTAAAATCTTGCAAAATAATATCGTACTAACAAACGTAATATTCCAAAGTTCTGAATTATTCATGATTTGGCTTGATCCCTAATTACATATTTCTATAGAATAGATAGTTTCATCTTCAATCTCTCATCGCCTCTATCACACAAATTTTTTGTTGTTTCCGAGCGTTTTAACTTTTATTTCTCTTAGCTTTTATTATTTACATATTCGTTGTATGAGTTTTTGGGTATTTGTTGTTGATAAATAACTAATGTTGACTAATGTTTTTTTCTTCTAATGTTGACTAATGTTTATGTACAGTTATACAAATGGCAATATTAGAGGTTACATATTAATGAAGGTTGTTAATACGGTTAAGGGTCGTTAGTGTTGTCAACAAGTTAGTTAGTGAGTTGATTAGCTTGCTAATGACACTGTGTATATAAAGACTTGACCCTCATTGTACAGAAGTTAAGTTAATGAGAATATCAAGTTAAATTCTTCTGTGTGCTTTCTAATATGGTATTAGAGCGTGATCTCTACGCTTCTTCATCTCATTAGCTTCATTTTCTCAGAAAAATCAACAAATTTTCTCGGGAATCTTCATCTTCTTCTTCGATTCAGCTGAAATGAGCGCTTCTCGATCTGAGATAAGATTTTCTCTTCTTGCATTTCAGCTTGTTGAGTTAATCGCGTATATCTCTGCGATTTTATACTCGATTTCATCTCTGATTCTCGCTTTTCTTCTTCTTTGACCTTTGATTGTTGCTTTTCTTCTTCGATTCTTATTTTTTGGCACAATCTTTTCCCGATCTGATTGAATATATCATCAATCTGCTCGGCTAATACCTTCCGCTTCTTCGCGTTCTTCGTATCTCTGGTTTTCTTCAGATTTTGAGAAATTCATCTTCAGATCTTCTGGTTTCTCACGGTTCTTGACTAATGGCGACGTTTAATCGCGATTTATATGATAATCCTTACTATTTGAGCAGTAATGACCATTCTAGCTTGGCTCTTGTATCTGATCGCCTCAGTGGGGCTGGTGGTTACAACTCTTGGGAACAATCGATGAGGATGGCTTTGAATGGGAGGAATAAGCTCTGCTTTATCGATGGTTCTTTGCCACAACCGGCTACTGGTAATTCTGATTTCTCTACTTGGTTAAGATGCAATGATGTAGTTCGTTCTTGGTTGATGAATTCAGTTTCTAAGACTATTGGTCAAAGTATCTTGTTTGTGAAGACTGCTCATGCTATTTGGGAGAATTTACGTAAGAGATTTAAGCAGAATAATTCTCCTAGGCTCTATCAAATTGAACAGCAATTGTATCTGCTACGTCAAGGATCTATGGATATTAATACATATTATACTCATCTTGTTACTCTCTGGGAACAGATGCAAACAGCTCAGGCTACTCCTACATATGTCTGTTTGAACTGTGATTGTGATGTGAATAAACAGTGGCACGACTTGTTTGAAAGAGAAGATTTTTTTTTGGTTTGAATGACTCTTATGAAGCTATTCGAGCTCAGATTATCTTGAGTGATCCGTTGCCTGATCTGGATAAGGCTTTTAATCTGATTATTCAGCATGAAGAACAATCAACAATCAAGCATACTCCACAGGCCAATTCAGTGATTTTTTAGACTTCTACACAGCCTTTACTTCAGTCGAACACATAACCACTCTTACAGACTCCTGTTGGCTTTCCTCCTGATCTCATTGCAGCTATGTCTAATCACTATACGACATAAACCTTTATGTACTCATTGTGGTTTACATGGACATACTGTCAATCGTTGCTATAAGCTACATGGTTATCCCCCTGGGTATAAGATTCCAAATTCTCAACAGGGCAATGGTTATCAAGTTCAGCAGACTGTGTATCAAGGGAACAAAAGCAATAATAATTCAGGCAATGTTTCTCATGGCAATGTGTATTAACCGAAGCAAAACACTGGTCCTTCAACAGCAAAAGGAAACTTGGTTGCTAGTGTTATCACTAGCTCTCCAGCAGTTCATGCTCATTTTCACCAAGTATCCATTGCTCTTGCTCAATTGTCTGGAGAACAGATTCAACAGCTTGCCAGTCAACTGAATGCTCAATCTCCATCTTCATTGCCAACAATAACACCTAATGAGGGTGTGGAATATCCTGCCACTTCAGCTGGTAACTCTCAAACCCTTCTTTTTACTCCACTTCAGGAACCTTGCCTTACCTTTGATACTTGGATAATAGACTCAGGGGCCACATCTCATGTTTGCTGTGTTTTGTCTATATTCACAACTATTAATAATGTCCCTGATATATTAGTGACTCTTCCTGATGGTGTAAATCTTAATGTCACTCAATCTGGAACCATTAGACTTTCTGAGAAACTTCTCCTCACTGATGTTCTTTTTATTCCTTCCTTTCATTTGAATCTCATCAGTGTCAGCTCTCTTCTTCATGCTTCTTCCTTATATGTAACTTTCTATCCTACTTTTTGCACAATTCAGGAGCTTACTCCGAGCTTGATGATTGGGAGGGGTAAACTACAGAACAAGCTTTATCTTTTGGATTTGGATAGCAATTTGACCCAATCTCAAGACTCGAAATCCTCTTCCTCTTCTTCTTCAATCGTTTGCAGCATCACATCTTCTGACAGTTTCTTATGGCACCAAAGATTGGGCCATCCTTCTTTCCCAAAAATACAAATTCTATCTGATGTTCTCTCTATTCCTAAAAACAAACTTCTTGATTGTTCTTATTGTAAAACATGTCATTTGACAAAACAGAAAAAGCTTTCATTCCCATCTCTTAACAATGTATCTGAAAAATCTTTTGATCTAATACATTTGGATGTTTGGGGTCCTTTCTCTGTTACTTCTGTTGATGGTTTCAAATATTTCCTAACTCTTGTTGATGATTGCACTAGAATCACTTGGGTTTATTTTTTTAAAAGCAAAAAGTGATGTTGCTTCTATCTTTCCAGATTTTCTCAATCTTATTTATACTCAATATGGTAAAAATATTAAGGCCATTAGATCTAATAATGCTCCTGAGCTACAATTTTCTCGACTTCTTGCTGATAAGGGCATCTTTCACTATTTTTCTTGTGTTGATACTCCACAGCACAACTCCGTTGTGGAATGTAAACATCAGCATATTCTCAATGTAGCTAGAGCTCTTCTTTTTCAATCCAATGTTCCACTTTCTTATTGGACTGATTGTGTTCGTACTGCAGTTTATCTCATTAATAGGACTCCTTCTCCTCTTTTACACAATCAGACTCCTTTTGAACTTTTTACTCATAAACAACCATCATATTCTCATCTTAAGGCTTTTAGATGTCTTTGTTATGTCTCTACATATCCAAAAGACAGACACAAATTCACACCAAGAGCTCTTCCATCTGTTTTTCTTGGATATCCATCTGGCTATAAAGGATACAAGGTATTGGATCTCGAATCCCATTCTATTTCTATTTCCAAGAATGTTATCTTTCATGAGGATATTTTTCCTTTCCAAACGACTCAATCTTCCTCTTTGCCATCTGATTTTTTCTTATCTAGCATTCTTCCTCTTCCAATACCAGATTTTTCAAACTCTTCTTCAAATACAGTTCCTGCAGCTCCTGTTACTCCTAATATTCCTAAGGTTTCTCATGAAGCAAACATTCCAGTCACTAGCAATATTGTGAATATAGACAAACCTCGGCGTATCACTAGGCCCCCAACTTATTTGTCTGAGTATCAATGCCATATACTTACCCAAACACCATTACCTACCATCACTAAACATACTACACCTTACCCTTTACATTCAGTCCTTGATTATTCCAAGTTAACTCCAGCTTTTAAGCTCTACATCCTCACAATATCCACTGAGTCAAAACCTAAAGACTTTCAAACCGCTATTCAATTTGATAAGTGGACAAAGGCAATGAATGTTGAGATTGAGCAGTTGGTAACTACTGGTACATGGTCTGTTGTTTCTCTTCCTCAAGACAAATACCCATTTGGTTGTAAATGGGTTTATAAGATCAAGTATAATACTGATGGTAGTGTTGAGCGATATAAGGCTCGTTTGGTGGCTAAAGGATACACTCAGCAAGAAGGAATTGACTATATTGATACATTTTCACCAATTGTTAAGTTTTTTACTGTGAAATTAATGTTGGGATTAGCAGCAAAGAAGGGCTGGAAATTGACTAAAATGGATGTTACAAATACTTTCTTACATGGGGACTTAGAAGAAGAGATCTATATGCGTTTACCTCCTGGTTATACTCCACGATCTGGTACTTATTTACCTCCCAACCCTGTTTGTCGACTTCACAAATTTCTTTATGGACTGAAACATGTTTCAAGGCAGTGGTATAAGAAGTTTTCTCAAGTTCTGATCCAAGATGGTTTTATACAATCTGATGCTGAAGAAACATTGTTCCTTAAATTCAGTGCTGGTTCTTTTATCGCTCTACTAGTTTATGTGGATGATATTTTTATTGCAAGCAGTAATGATGATGTTTTGGATCAGTTGAAGACAACTTTGAGTAATGCTTTCCTGATTAAAGATCTAGGTCCTTTACGATATTTTCTTGGCCTTGAAATTGCTAGATCTCAGAAAGGCATTTCAGTGTGTCAGCGAAAATATGCTTTGGACATTCTCAGTGATTCTGATTTTCTAGGCTGTAAACCTGCTTCCACCCCTATGGATCCTACAGTACAGCTTAGTCAAGAAGATGGTACTCTCCTTTCAGATGCATCAGTTTATAGAGCTTTGATCGGCAAGTTACTATATCTTACCATCACTCGACCTGACATTATGTTTGTTGTTCACAAGTTAAGTCAATTTCTTTCAAAGCCAACTGATATTCACTTGAAAGCAGCTCATCGTATTGTCAGGTATATCAAGAATGATCCAGGAAAAGGCATCTTTTATTCAGTAGATCCAGAGATCAAACTCAATGCTTTCACAGATTCAGATGGGGCGGCTAATCCTGATCACAGATGTTATACTACTGGATTCTGCATTTTTTTAGGAGATTCTTTGATCTCTTGGAAGTCTCGCAAACAAAAGACTCAATCTTGCATTAGTGCAGAGGCAGAATATAGAGCCATGGCTGATACAACCAAAGAATTGATTTGGCTTAGCAATATTCTCACTGAGTTGCGGATAAAGACTTCAGGCCCAGCTAATCTGTATTGTGACAATACTGCAGTGATTCATATAGCATCTAATTCAGTGTTTCACGAACGTACTAAACACGTTGAGATGGATTGCCACATTGTTCAGAAACGTTACAAAGATGGATTTCTGAATCTGATGCATATAAAGACTGAGAATCAGCTTGCAGATCTTTTTACCAAGGCTGTTCAACCTTCTGTCTTCAAATATCTCATGGAGCATTTTCAAATGTCAAGCCTTTATCTCCCTTCTTGAGACTTCGGCTTGAGGGAGGGGTATTAGAGGTTACATATTAATGAAGGTTGTTAATATGGTTAAGGGTCGTTAGTGTTGTTAACAAGTTAGTTAGTGAGTTGATTAGCTTGCTAATGACACTGTGTATAGAAAGACTTGACCCTCATTGTACAGAAGTTAAGTTAATGAGAATACCAATTTAAATTCTTCTGTGTGCTTTCTAATAGGCAGAATAGACGATGATGATGAATGATTTTTTTCTATACTACATGAATTCGTAGGTAAAATTTTGAAATTCTCTTTGCAAGAAACCATTTTAGACATTAATTATTGGGAATTTTGTCGAAAATGCCATAAGTCCAGCCCAACTTTTCAAAAATGTCATTTATGGATGGGCCTTTCAAACTTTGCCCTTTTTTTGTGGCATGGGCCTGATGAATAGTCATTAATACCCTCCTAAATGTATGTTTGAATTTGTTGACTGGTGCGCTTGCGATTATCTCATTTTGACACGCTGGCAACGACCCCTTACGCAATTAATGAGGACAAAGCGGGTAGTTGTCCTCATTAATGAGGACAGAGCGGCGAGACTCATCTTGTCCATCGTCGTCTTGTCCATCAGTTTCTTTTTTGACTTCTTCTTCGACTTCTTCTTCGACTTCTTCTTCGACTTCTTCTTCGTCTTTGACTTTTTCTTCGTCTTCGACTTCTTCTTCGTCTTCGTCTTGTCCATCGCCATCATGTCCATCAGCTTCTTCTGTGGGATGAGACTCATCTTGTCCATCAGTTTCTTCTTCAACTTCTTCTTCGACTTCGTCTTGTCCATCGCCGTCATGTCCATCAGCTTCTTCTGTGGGACGAGACTCATCTTGTCCATCGTCGTCTTGTCCATCAGTTTTTTCTTTGACTTCATCTTCGACTTCTTCTTCGTCTTCATCTATTCGTCTTCGTCTTCGTCTTTGTCTTCGTCTTTGTCTTCGTCTTCGTCTTCATCTTCGTCGTCGTCTTGTCCATTATCTTCGTATTCCTCTTCGTCATGTGCGATCTTCTGTGGGGGCAAAACAGTCTTTTCGATTTGAGAAAATGGCATGTTTTGAAGATGGTATAGAAAAGGGCATTTGTTGTAATAAAAAAATAAAAGATGCCTACAGGTGTAATTCTCTTAATTATTTATAATGTATGTATCACATATTCTTTGTTAAATATGGTGTATGTATTAAACGATATGTTTTCATGTTATAAAGATTGAACTTTGATAAGTTTTGAAGTAGAAATAGAATAGAGAGAATGTTATTTAGACATAGGGCTAATGGCATAAGCAGCTTACCATGTTTACTTGTGGCATAAGTTACATAGCCTCTCACCACCATCATCAGCACCAACGCTAGAGCTCGCCGTTTCAGGGTCGCTTCCATCATCAAGGTAATCTTCAACTTTGTATATATATATATAAATTATTTATATATATGCATACATCATCAACAGTTGAGAAGATTGGAACAGAAAAATGCATATCTACGCAAAATTGAAGTCTACAAGAATGAGAGTCGCTATCCATAAGATAAACAACATTTGTCTAATGATAAACGAGCACATGAAATACTTCTTCCATTTTATAGATATTCATAAGAAACAAAATTGAAGGAATGTGACCAAAACAAATGAGTGTATAGAGAAGTCTAGCTCGTAAGGAGACCTCTTTTTTACAATAAATTGAAGTTTAAATTCAGGTTTTCAAGGCAATCTTTAGCATAATCGCAAGATTTACATTTCCAACAATCTTGAGTGAACTCTCTTACCCTTAAACGAGCCCTTAAACAATTATCTCAAATTAACTCTCTTAATTAATTTATTTTTAAAATATAACTTCAGTGAGTTCTCATCTTATAAATAGTCATTCTCTCTCTTTTACCCTACTCTATCAGATTTCAAAATTTAAAATTTACATTGTTTTCTACTTTCTTGCATGAGTTTAAAATCAATTTAGACATAATGATGATGGTACGAGTTTGATTCTTAATTTTACTTTTAGGTTACATTGCTTTCAATTTTTGATTTTGCTTCTAATGCATTACATATATTTTTCATATATCTGTTCTACATTAGTTATTTTTAAATTTAAAATCATATATAACAAAGAGTTTTTATGGCTACTAAAGATTTTTTCAGATTTATAGATAGAGTTTCAAAAGCTATCAAGTGATTATAACTTATTTTTATTGGGTTTTAATTATGTTATATTGAAACAAATATAACTTATGTTTTTACTACATAGAGATATATTTTGGCAACAACTTATCTTCCATCATTTAGAATTAAAAATATAACATCAAATTATGTTATAATAAATTAAGTTTAAAATATAAAAGATTATTCTATTTGCTCCTTATCTATATTATTAAAAGGGAAGCACTATTTAAAAGAAACCTTTAAGTTCTAAAAAATTTACATGTAATGCCATTAGTTTTTAGTGCTTTTAAATAAAGTCATTAAGGGTACAATAGTAAACACAAAATTAATATAATTAATTCAAAAATCATAAAAAGTATTTTAAATAATTATTAGTTTTCAAAAAATTAAACTGATTTTCTCTCTCTTATTAATTATAGACGAAAATTAAATTAATTTTTTTTAAATTGTTAACCAATTAAAATTAAAAAACTAAGATTTGATATCTAATTATACAATATTATTTATTTTAAGTCATTATATTTTTAAATTTTGGTTAAGATTTAATAAATGATTCTTCTATCATCTATGGTTTATCTTATTTTTAAATTATTTTGAATTATCATATAATACTTATAGTTAATAAAAATATAGATTATTTTCTGCATATGTTGTTAACCAAATTTTTAGAACGGAGATAGATTACTCAATCGATGAAAAAGTGTATTTTTAAAGTCCCACATTGGTTTTAAAAAATTGAACAATGGTTCTAAATCACATTATAAAAAGATCAAAATGATTCAAAATCTGATTATTTTATTTGAACAATTGCCTTAATATGCGTCCAAATTTAAAATTTTATTTCTTTAATTTGATTTTTTAATTAAACCAATAATTTTAATGAAAAAAGTACATATATTAAATACTTAGTTTCAAATATTATAAATATTAATAATATTTAAAATATATAAAAAGTGGCAAATAAACATAAATGCCTTGTTGGCAAAACAAAAAAAAATAAATGCCACAAGAAAAATCACATTAAATATATTTTCATGTGTATAATTTGATTTTTCTGAATTATACAAGCTTTTTAAGTAATTGACTTTACTAACTACCTATACTACCAAACACCATAATTAAATTTTAATTTTTCTAATATTGTTATTCGACGCAATCAATCTGCTATTTTAAAGGTCAGTTTATTTCTGGTATTGGGACAGAAAATAGTTGATATGGGACAAAAAAAAAATAATTCGGAGAACAAAAAAAATTACTCAAATAATTTTCTCTTAAAAAGTAGGAAATGTTTTTTGGGTAATGATGCAAGATCGAAAAATTTGGATAGATAAGTTCAATGCTTAAATTTTCACTAATTTTGGTAAGAATTGACTATTTTGGTAAAAAAACTTTTAGAGATTTTTGAGAAATATTATTATTTTTGAATAATTTTCATTAATTTTATAAAAATTAAATATTTAAACGTGAAATACATGTATCATATGTAAATCTCTTACTCAATTCCTTATAACAACATAGTTAAACGAGTATTCTGTTTTGGGTTAAAATTATTGAACGTGTGATTTTTAAAAATAAACAGTTATGGGACAGAATATTATTGATGAATGCTAGACATGACAGTTTTTCATTCTAAAATGGATATGTCTAGATTATATATTGAAATAATTCAAAATATAACCGAATCCAAATCCAATTTAACACCCCTAATCAAACTGTTAGAAATATTTATACTATTAAAAGAGAAGCAGTATTTAAAAACAACATTAGAGTTCTAAAATATTTATATAAAATACCACTGAATCTAAGAAAAACAAAAATTTATTAATGGCAAAAATGTATTTGTATTTTAACTTATATCTATGTATCCAAACACAATTAATTTTTAAAAAAATATTAATTAATAAATAAAAGATTTCATGTAATCAGAAAATTTCTAACAAAATCTTTTATAAGAAGATTTATGTGTAAATTAAATTTTTTGTTAACCTATAATAATAAATTTACGTTAATAGTGCTTTTAATAAAAAGAATTTTAAATATATTACATAAATAATTGACGTAAATAATTTAAATCTATTGATAAATTTATTATGATTATGTTAGTAAATTTACGTTAATATTGCATAGTAACTAACATAAATCTTTTTATAGTTAAACTAATTACATATTTGACTAATCTTTGTAAAAATATTATTAACTTGTAAACAAAAAATATATTTTATAATAAAAATCGTAATAGTTTTTAATTTTACAAAATATATTAATTCAAATTGAGTTAATTTAATTATTAAAAATATTGAATTTAATTTATTTTAATAATTCATTAAGATCATGATTTAAAACTAAATAATGATTCGTAAACTAACAAAAATTATATTCTTTATTCTATTAATATGTTTTGTGAAAACATAAATGCCCAATGAAAATCACATTAAATAAAATTTTATATGTATATAATTTTATTTTTCTAAGTTATAATAGTTTTTTACGTAAATCATTTTACGAACCACATGTACTTTCAAATACAATAATTAAATTTTGATTACTCTAATATTGTTATTCAACGAAATCAATCTATTATCTTAAAGATCAGTTTATTTTTGGTATTGTAACAAAAAATAGTGGGTATGAGACGGAAACTGATCATTCGGATAACAAAAAATATTTACTCGAATGATGTTCAATAAAAACGGGAAATTTTTTTTGGATAGTGGTACAAGATTGGGAAATTTGTGTAGAAAAATTTAATTCTCATTTTATCACTAATTTTGGTAAGAGTTGACTACAAGATGAGTAAAAATTCACACATACATGCGGTTTGATGCGGATCAAAAATTCATATAACCCGCTGCGGAGCGGATCATTGGTTGCAGGGCTCTTATCAATTTGATTTATAACCCGTGGGTCCAGCCCATTAGATCCGTTGTGGGGCGGATGCGGGTCAATTTTTTTTTAAATGGCGGATCGCGGATGCGGATCAAAATATTTTTTGGCAGGCGGATGCAGATCATCATATTTTCTAAAGCGGGTTTGCGGGTACCCGTATTTAAAAAATAATAATATTAATTACTGTTATTTTATAAAATTTAGTAGTTAAATTTTAAAAATAAAAAAAATATATATATATATATATATAGTTATCCAAAAATTATGTTTTTAAAATTTTTTTTGAGAATTTATGTTTTTTTTAATACTAAAATTTTATTAGTAAATATTAATTTTACTAACATTTTTAAAGAATAATTTTTAAATAGTATTTAAATAATACGGGTTATCCGTGGGTATTTACAGATTTAAGCGGGGCAGGTGCAGATTAATTATTTTTATTTGGTGGGTTGCGGGTTACGGTTTGATGCATGTCAAAATTCATATAACCCGTTGCAGGGCGGGTTTGATCCGCTTGACAGGGCTATGAACAAGTAAGGGACAAAACGAGATGAAACACAACAAAATATGAATTATGCCCGTCCGTACTAAGAATAAATCTAAATTCAATTGTAGGTATAAATTGTCATAAATGTTTTTTAAAAAAACACGCGGATCCGATTAACTTAATTTAATCGTTCTTAATGATTTTATATCCGAATTGATAGTTCACGAGTTCAGTATAAATATTACCGATCATTAATCCGGTTCACGGTTAATTCCGGTACATCATTCAAATCAGTCGGAGTATTAACATACTGATGAAATCATTATTATTTTTAATATTTATAAACTGGATTAAAACTAAATCAAATACATAACTGATATGAATTTGGATTATATATGCTATATCTAATAAAATATTTATAAACATAACCCCGCACGTTCGTGCGGGTCCGAATCTAGTATTAAATAAAAAATAAACATCAAATTAATTTATGATAAACTAATGTAATTAAAATTAAAATTAAAACTTAAGAGCTAAACAATTTTTCTACAACACACAAATCTACACTATTGTTTTTTTAACAAAGCGTGAAAGGATATCTATTTTTCTAAAATGATTTCACTAATTTCTTTATTAACCTTATTCTTTTGAAATTGTTTTTAACCATTAGACTTGCCAAGTATTAATCGGAGGGTAGAACACAAAGTGTTAATCAAAAGGCAAAATATATTCTATAGATGAGATACATGATTGCATCAAATTTTTCAATTATATTATCATCAAATTATCTAAGGGCGACCAACTTAAAAATACTTAACTCATAAAAGGCAACAAAAAGATATAGTATTTAAAATTTTCTAACTACCCAATATTATGATTCCTTTATATATTTTTATTGTAAAATCAAAAATGCAATGCCATTATGAAAATATGATAATTGAAACTTTATTATATATTCAACAGTAATCCATACTGCATGAATTCGAAGTATTCAACAAAAGTTTATGCACGAAAAATAAATATAATGAGAATTAAAACACGCAAAATATATCTTAATACTTATTTTTGAGATATAAAACTACTTTCCTATAATATAATATAAATTTAAAATAGAAATTTATATTACAAAGAAGAATACATTTGTTTTCGCAAATTCCAATTTAAATCTATTAATAAACACTTTCTTCTATATTACACCTCAAAACAAGTGTTTAGATTTTCACATTATATAAATTACTTACTATGAACAATAAAATGATGTAACATAAAATAAAATAAAAAATCCATTTAAATTAAAAGTTAATAAACCTATTTATATATATATTTATTATATAATAATATTTTCAAATCCATGCAACGTATCAGACATTCCTTAGTGTAGAGTACACAGTTTCATTGTCATGCTCATAATGATGCTCATCCAGAAAGTGCCTAATAGCATACTCAAATGGTCGTTGCATTTTTTTTTCGGGTTGGAGTTTCGTATTTTTTCCTTTTCTTACATTTTTAATGTGTATCTAACTATGTTTATTAGTTTGGTTTTTATTGTAATTTAGACTTTGCTTAATTTAGACTTTGCTTAATTTAGACTTTGCATGAAATAATGTAGATTTTGCTATTTTATAATTAATAATTTTTATTAAAAGATAATTAATTGAGAATACATATCAAATTTAAGATTAATCACTAATTCGAAGGACTAGTTGTTGGAAAGTATTTGACTTTGTTGTCGCAACAACAAAGAGGGCCATAGCAACCTCCCATTTCCCATCCATTAGATAATTAATTGTGCATTCTTTATTGCATTCCGTATCACTTGGACATCCGGTGTCACAACTCAACCCAATTTGTTTTGATGCTGTTTGGATCATTAACAAACATATTTAAATATTTTAAATATAAAAAATGATCTATCAATATTTTATCATGTGAATGCAAATTAAATATATATATATATATCAATATTTGTTCTTGGCATCTAGCAGTTTTGACTCAATCACTAAAAATATCATAAAAAGTTTAACATGACTTAAGATAATATAGGTATATTTATATTATATTCATATATATATATATATGTACAATTTAGAATAAATAGATTAATATGTTACCTGAAATCATGGGCACGAGGATAAGAGCAAGACTCATCAATGAAAGTGATGGAAAATGTGAAAAGTTTTTGGTAGCCATTAGTTATTTTTCTGGCAAATGCAATAGTTCTTTCTAAGATTATACTTGAATCTCACGAGAAAACAAAAACTAGAAACAAATATTGTTCAAAATCAATATCATAAGAAGTTATGAAATAATTGGGGATCTTGTATGGGTGTTCATATATATATATATGTATAATATATATCTTTAAAGTTTTTTTCCATATTGTCTAATTAATTTTATATATGTTTGGTCAAAGATTTTATTTTCCATATATGAGTTTCCACAAATAAAAATTCCACTTTATTTATATTCTTGTTTTAGATTTTTTTACAAGGTAATTATCTTAAATATTAAAATTTTAATTTTAGTTTTAGTAAAATATATTTCTATATCTTAATACAAATAGATGGAAAAAACAATAGCACATGCATTTTAATTCTTATTTTGGTCGATATTATACACATGCTCATAGTTCATGTGGCATTATAAGTAAGAATCTATAATATTAAAAGGAAAGCATTATTTAAAAAAATCATTAGAATTCTAAAATATTTACCTGAAATGTCATTGGAAAAGATAACCAAAAAAAAATTATTAATGGCAAAAATATCTTTGTATCTTAACTTATATCCATATATCCAAACAAAATTAAAACTTTTTTAAAAAAATAATTAATAAATAAAAGATTTCATATAATCAGAAAATCTCTAACAAAATATTTTATAAGAAGATTTATATGTAAATTAAAGATTTTGTTAACCTATAATAATAAATTGAATACTATAATTTATTTTTCAAAATCAGAATCTGGCTCATATGTTTAATACTAATACGTTTATAAGGAAAAATATTATTTAAAATATAGCATATATCTCTAAAATATTATTTAAATATAGCATATATCTCCAAAAATATAGCATATATCTGGCTCATATATCTCTAAAAAATTATTTAATATAAAATCAATCTATTATCTTAAATGTCAGTCTATTTTTGGTATTGGAACAAAAAATAGTGGGTATGAGACGGGAACGGATAATTTGGATAACAAAAAACATTACTCGAACGATGTTCAATAAAAACGGGACAAGAATTTTGGATAACGGTACGGGATTAAAAAATTGTGCAGGTAAATTCAATTCTCAAATTATCACTAATTTTGGTAAGAGTTGACTACGAGATGGGTAAAAATCCACACATACTTGCGGTTTGATTCGAAAATTCATATAACTCGCTGCATGGCAGATCCCGGGTTGCAGGTTGACCCCCTTGACAGTGCTAGCCTTGTCAATTTGATTCATAACCCATGGGTTCCGGTCCGTTAGACCCGCTGCGGGACGAATGCGGGTCAATTTTGTTTTTTCAAATCGCGGATCGTGGTTAAAAATCGAAACATTTTTTGGCGGAACGGATGCGGATCATCATATTTTGTAAAATGTGTTTGCGAGTACCCGCATTTAAAAAATATATTTATAAAATTTAGTAGTTAAATTTTAAAAATATTTATTTATCCAAAAATTTTGTTTGTTAAAAAAAAATTGGGAATTTATGTTTTTTTTAATACTAAACCATAAGCAGAGGAACGTCTATATTATTCTTGTGAAAAGGTGAACCACTGAGAAATCGTGGAATT
This sequence comes from Cardamine occulta, assembly GCA_028015245.1. NCBI lineage: Eukaryota > Viridiplantae > Streptophyta > Magnoliopsida > Brassicales > Brassicaceae > Cardamine > Cardamine occulta. The sequence continues at coordinate 8,944,124 of CM051380.1, read as the reverse complement.
ATTATATTTTGATATGTTAAATTAGTTGTGTGAGTCATTGATCTTTGCTCTTTTTAACAGGGTCCTGTCTAGGATGAAGTCATAGGTAAACTGAGGAATGCATTTCTGGAGATAGTAAGAGAATATAAGGTGAGTACTTTTACAGTAGACAGTGTGTAAATCTCTGTCAAGTCTCTGTTGTTGATCTTTTATTCTCCTAAATCGCTGCAGCTTGTGGAAGCTGGTGGACTCCATGTGGTGGAGACAGAGCGGCATGAATCAAGGCGAATAGACAATCACATCTTATATATTTCTTTAGAGAAAACATTTTAACATAGATAATCACATCTTAAGCTATTAAAACTTCCTAAATTCAATATCTTAGGTACTGTTATCTGTTGAATGATCTCTTTCCGGATTTGCTGAAAAGCGAAGGATCAAGTTATGAGGGATTGCAAGATTATCTCCGTGCCAGTGGCCGCGATGCATACTTGCAGAAAAGATTAAGTTAGATGGTTTCTAAGCCTGGTATAAGATACCAGAAGCTGAATGGTTTAATTAAGCTTGTTATAATTCATAGGAAATCGTGGAGAAACAACAACCAGGGCTAATGAAAGAAGCTGAACGATTCTTAATCTTGAGCAATATTGACCGGTTATGGAAAAAACACCTTCAAACACTCAAGTTCGTGCATCAAGCTATGGGCCTTAGAGGATATGCGCAACGCGATCCCCTCATCGAGTACAAGCTCGAAGGATACAATCATCGAGAACAAGCTCGAAGGATACAATCATCGAGTACAAGCTCAAAGGATACAATCTATTTCTAGAAATGATGGCTCAAATATGAAGAAATGTGATATACTCCATATATCAGGTACTTGATTAAAACGTAATCTCTGCTTTTCACACATTCAATTACTTTTTGATTCTCTTTGTTTCCGTATTGGCAGTTTCAACCAGTGCTGATAAAGGACCAAGAGAAGAAGTCTCAGAACGGGAAGCCGAGTAAACAAGTGGACAATGTTAGTGAGAATCCTAACCAAGCTGGTGTTGCAGATGAGCCATCCTCAATTGCCAGCACCTAAGAGCGGTAAATGGTAAATCTTTTTGGGTATAGCAGTGGAAATTTGTGTTTAGAAAAAGAGCACGATGGATACAATCGAAAAAAACACTGAAATCGTTAAATTTGTAATCAGTCTCCTTTATCTGTATATACTACACTGAGTAAGGATCACATCAAAACCAGAACAAAGAAACTTCATTCTCTTACAGGATCAAGATTCTCTAGGAACAATCTGTTGGAGCATTAGGTTAAGATCGTTTCCTCTTGCCTTGACACCAATGGCTAGAGCTGTCTTGAGCTTAACCAAGTCACCTAACCTGAGAGAGGCTCGTTTGTTGTCTCTTATAAAGATAACCGGAACATTCCTTGAAGCAGCTAAGTCCGGTATATGCTTTGTTAGCATCCTCGGTTTACAATCAGCTACTACAATCACTACCTGTGACGAAAACAATCTTACACTAAAATCAGATTGTTAAGTTTTAATGAGATTGTTAAGGTTTAAGGGTTGTACCTGAAGTTGAACCGGAGGTTGTCTAGGGTTTAGTAGTTCGTCAGTAGTGTTTGGTTTCATCCTCTCAAGAACACGCGTGACTTCGTTGATCCCAATCGCGATTTGTTTCTGAAAAAGTCACGATGGTATTGATAATTGAACGGTGAAAACCGAATCTTGAGAAAGAACGAAAGAAAACAAAAAGTAGTAAAGTAACCTTGAGCCATATCTTCTCAGGCAATAAGTTCACATTCGTAAGCTTCGACGTCTCAATTCCTCTAATCCACAAGGAAAAAAGAGTTTTTTTTTAAATCAAAAATCAATATTTGTGATTGTTCTTTTAGGGGTTTAGAGATGGTTTACCTATGAATTAAGCCGAGCAGATGAGTTAGACGTTCACCTTCATAGTAACTAAAACACGAACCAGAGAAATCTAAATCCTCAGAGACAGAGTAGAGAGAAAGAAAGATTGAATTGAAAATTTCAACAAAAAAAAAAAATTGAATTGAAAGGTTTCTTCTATACAGGAAGAATTAAGTAGCTTACTCTAACTCTTTAACGGGATTCGAATCACCTTGTAGCTTCTGAGGGTTTATGGTTGCGATGCCTCTCATCGGTGTTTTAGGTTTATGCACACCAACTATTCGACAGAAATATCAAATACCCACTATGAAGAATTTTTGGAGGTTCTAATTCAGTTCCGTTCCGGTTTACTATGAAGTTATTAAATTTAAACTTTTAAAATTTTTTTTTTTTTAACTTTATGTTCTAACTGGTTTTTTTTATCTGTCAATAAAAACATGTTTTTTTTTATCTGTCAGTAAAAACATGTTTTTTTTTCATTTTAGAACATCAAAATTCATGGCATTTTCATTTTAGAATATGTTATTTTCATTTTTTAACATGTCATGTTGATTTTAATCAAAATAAAAATAAAAATATTGTGTTTTAAATTTAATCCAATTTTAATGGTACAGTAGACAGAGGAGTTTTTTCATTAACAAATTTAAAATTGATAGTTTTTTCATTAAATATATAATTGAGGGCTTTTTTTACGATTCATCTTTAGTTGAGGGATTTTATTATTAAAACCCGTCATTTTTAATTTTAAAACGATGCGTTTTAAATTTTAACAGAATTGTAGACAAAAGAGTTTTTTTACAAACGGATATAAAGCTGAGAGTTTTTTTCATTAAATATATAATTAAAGGGTTTTTTACAATTCATCTTTAGTTGAGAGGTTTTATTATTAAAAACCAATGTTCTAAAATACGGCATGTACGGTAGTATATCGATATATACCCTATCTGATGAGGAGACCAGTCTTGTATTTATGCTTTTCTGATTAATTTGTCGTTGTACACTACAGATATACACCATTTATACGGCGTATAAACGGTACCGTATATACAGTTTCCGTTTTTTTTTGTAAAGCCCTAATTAAAAATCGTTCCTCCAACATTCCCTTCTTCCTTGTTGCTTCTTTGAGGAAAAAGAAACCAATCAATCTCCAAACAGCATTCTCCATCATCTTCTTCCTAATCTTAAATCTCAAGCTTTGTCTTTGTTTCAACAACCAAGGTAGTTAAGGTAGTTAGTTTTTTCCATCCTCATTTCTCTCTATCCAATCTTTTGTGTGTGTCTTTGGATTATAATTTGGATTATAATCTTGAAGAGATTGAACAAGTTCATGAGCATGAGCAGCTTCGACTCTTTGATTCCTCTCAAGATAACTTCTTGAGCCAACCAAAAGTTTATAAGAACCGTCGCAGCCTAACTGAGTCATGTCAGCATAGTTGTTGACGTATTCACAGTCTCGGTGGCCAAAGTCTCAGACTTTTCTGTCATATACAACATCTCTCCCTCTAAAGAATACCCCTCGAGCTTGGAGTGGATATTCTCGATCTAGAGACAAGGAACGGCTCAAGAGGAGATGAGGGAGATCGATTGACACCACGACAAACCACAGAAAAGCTTCTCGATAAGTCAGGTTGATCTCCGGATGAACACACCGAGATATCGTATGATTCTTTAGATAAACAAACCAAATAATCGGGTTTGATCGATGGATAAACACACCAAAGATCGGGTCAAATGATTGGATAAACGCACCAATCGTTTGGATAAGTTGGAATCACTCCAACAAAAGAGGTTTTGATAAAAAGAAGGTTAAGGTACAATGAGAATTTTGACAAGAATATAAAAAGAAGAGAAGAAGAGAAAGAGCTGGTCTCAAGATATGCCTCGGGACACAACACAATGGATAACAAGACAATAAAGATAAGAGATTGAATTTGAAATGCATGAGGAAAAATAACAAAGCCGCACCTAAGAGAAATGATAATGGGCCGGCTATGGATCGGAATTAGCAAATGACATAGATGAAACATGTGAGCCCCAAGCCTCGGTATAAATCTTTCTTCAGAAAACCATATGGGATAAACCGAAGACAAGGGAAAAAGAACGCGATGAGATCACATGGTCATTTGCTAGCTATTTTGAGCGTGTATCACGACCGGTGTAGCCTTGACACAAACTCCATAGCTCAAGTGATCCTCTTGGGTCATGACTTGTGTAAGCAAGACCCTAAACGCTTGAGTGAAATCCTTGGTTTGAGAATGAGTCATCGATCCGAGAGATACTTTCAATGCTTCCTTAGGTGTTCGAGACCGAGTCATTGGCTTCTTAGGGTTCTCCAAAGTGTCCTTAGTTCCATGCTCGTCCATTTCTTCATGATCCATCCATGCTGTGTGTTCCAGTTCCTTGGAGTCATCCATTCTCACATCAACTCCTCCGTTTTCTTATAAAACACAAGCATGAGCAGTATTGGCTTGTGCAGCCTTACATAATTTCCTTCGCAAGCATTGTCGGTCCGATGAATTTTCTATTGAAGAACATGTTGACGTTAATAACAGAGATAATTCATACAAATCATCAATTCATCAAAACGTATTATCAATGGATTTAAAAACCCACGTTTAAGTCTTGTCAATTCACCAAAAGTCTACTAATTGGATTTAAGAATAACTGCAACATTAAGTTTATTAAAATCAAGTAAAAACCCAATCCAAATAGCAGCTCCTTAGAACATCATTATCGCAGGTTTCTTAAAAAGTTTCTTAGAATAAAATAATGTTTAATTAATTAAAAAGAAGTTTAAAACTTAAGAAACGTTTCTTAAATAAGCATCTTAAGCGTTTCTTAAGCGTTTCTTAAATCAGATTTTCTTGTTCCTCTCTCACTTGCATGCTCAAATCATCCAATTTTGGGATTGGAGAATTAGGTTTTATATTTCTTAATTTTGAATCGGCAGCTTCTTCTTCGTCTTCTCTACCTGAATTTGCGGAAAATTGGATGCAGGACAAACGAGGCTCAGGGAACTTGACTTCATACGACGGATCCGGCATTTTGGTCACCAGACCTCCGAGGTAATCTGCTTCTGTACCTAATTTCAAAAATCTGATTTTTGGAGATCGTCGGAAATTTGTTCTTATAATAATTAATCACTAAGTAAACTAGGAATTTTCAGTTATGGGTCCGAAGAAAAAATGAGTGATGTTCTTGCTTTCTGGGAAATAAACGAGGGCATATTTCAAATTGCCAGATTCTCTGTAATTATGAGAAGGATGATAATCACCATTTTTTTGCGGATGAATCATGTATTTGGTCTGCTTGAGAAACTTATAAAATGATGGAACAAATTGAAAAGAGGGCAGCTTCTTTGCTGTAGCACAAAATCTAGAGACTTATGATGTTTCTCAGTTCCACATAAGTAAAAGCTTGTAAATTTGTAATCGCTTGTTAAAATGAGTAGGAGATTAGGATTGTTCATAATTGATTTTACTAATATGTAATGAGTTTACTTGTTTTGTACTATAATTCTATTCAAAATTTTCATCTTTCCTATCTTGGGACTATGTTTTGGTGGCAGCGGAGTTTCAGTCTGGATGTGTTCAAAGCTGTGCGGTGTTTTCTTTCTCGCTGGAGTGTTTGTGGGTTATACGCTTTAGAGACGGGTCCGAAGCTGGGCTGCCAAATTGCTGAGAAGAATAAAGGATGACTAAACTACAATCTCTGTTTTGCTTTCAACTGCGATTTTGGTACAGTTAGCACAAAGGCATTACTCTGTTCTTCTTCTTGAATGTGTTTTAGTACCAGTTTACTGTGTTCGAGGCACATTCTCGATGAAACTGTGTTGTTTACTCTTCTTCCTCTGTGACTAGTAGCTTATGGTAATGAAAATAGAGTTTGGATCATTTTGGAAAGACGCGTATATTATTTTGTATAGTAACTTATATTTGTTATTTTCATGCCTTTAGGCGGTTCTATACAAACAGGCAGGACAAATGTTTCATTGTGACATAGTGTATATAATCTATTTTGCTAAGTAACTGTGAAGTTAGTATGAAAAAATAGTTGCTGGCGGGATTTAAATCTCACTTTAGGGAAAGTGATAGAAGCTGGTGATTGTTGCTTGCAGGAGGTAAATTGGTGTATCAAACTACAAAGAAGAGAGCTAATGGTCCCAAATGTCCTGTTACTGGCAAGCGGATTCAAGGAGTAAGTCTTTTGATTTCGACTTAGCTCTGTTTTTTAGTGTTCTTGAATTGATATTTGTGTGATTTGGTATAACATGGAATCTAGATTTAAGGTTTAGATAGAGTTGAAATGAGACTGTTAAGAGTTAAGGTGTAGTGCTTCTGTGATTTGATAGTTGAGGTATGTAAAATGAATCAAATCAATCAGATTGAATGGTTTAGAACATTTAATTATTGGCTAGTCTTTAGATTTTAGCTCTGTTTTATTGTGTTCTTGAACTGATATCTATGTGATTTGGTATAACATGGAATCTAGATTTGTGGTTTAGATAGAGTTGAAATGAGATTGTTATAGTCTAACGTGTAGTGCTTCTTTGTTATGATAGTCGAAGTATGTTAAATGAATCAAATGAATCAGATTGAAATGTTTTAGAACTTTTGATTATTGGTTAGTCTTTAGAGTTTAGCAGTAAATGTCAATTAGCTTGATAGTATTAGTTTTAGCAGTAATTTTTTAAAAAAACCCCATTTATATTAAAATAAGACTTAAGAAACCCATTTTGGTTTCTACTAATAATGATGCTCGTAGTCACACACTCACACGGGAAGCCATTGTTTTTTTTTATTAACAGTTAATTGGGTCCATAGCAAGCGAAAATGACTATATTAGCAATTCAAGAATTGTAATGTTGCCCTTCCCCCACCCCCCACATCAAAATAGAAAAAAATGACATTTTTAAATTGATTTTTGACAAATTGATTTTAGAATATGTTATTTTCATTTTATCACATGTCGTGTTGTTTTTGACCAAAATAAAATAAAAATAAAAATATTGTGTTTTAAATTTAGTCCAATTTTAATAGTACTGTAGACAGAGGAGTTTTTTCATTAACTAATTTAAAATTGATGGTTTTTTTCATTAAATATATAATTGAGGGCTTTTTTTACGATTCATCTTTAGTGTGGGGTTTTATTCATTTTTAATTTTAAAACGATGCGTTTTAAATTTTAACAGAATTGTAGACAAAAGAGTTTTTTTACTAACGGATTTAAAGCTGAGGGTTTTTTTCATTAAATATATAATTTAAGGGTTTTTATAATTTATCTTTAGTTGAGAGGTTTTATTATTAAAAACCCTAATTAAAAATCGTTCCTCCAACATTCCCTTCTTCCTTGTTGCTTCTTTGAGGAAAAAGAAACCAATCAATCTCCAAACAGCATTCTCCATCATCTTCTTCCTAATCTTAAATCTCAAGCTTTGTCTTTGTTTCAACACCCAAGGTAGTTAAGGTAGTTAGTTTTTTCCATCCTCATTTCTCTGTATCCAATCTTTTGTGTGTCTTTGGATTATGATCTTGAAGAGATTGAACAAGTTCATGAACATGAGCAGCTTCGACTCTTTGATTCCTCTCAAGATAACTTCTTGAGCCAACCAAGAGTTTATAAGAACCGTTGCAGCCTAACTGAGTCATGTCAGCATAGTTGTTG
>CM051380.1:8928963-8936463 GCA_028015245.1 Cardamine occulta | reverse complement strand
GCGTATTCACAGTCTCGGTGGCCAAAGTCTCAGACTTTTCTGTCATATACAACACCTCTCCCTCTAAAGAATACCCCTCGAGCTTGGAGTGGATATTCTCGATCTAGAGACGAGGAACGGCTCAAGAGGAGATGAGGGAGATCAATTGACGCCATGACAAACTGTAGAAAAGCTTCTCGATAAGTCAGGTTGATCTCTGGATGAACACATCGAGATATGAGATGATTCTTTGGATAAACACACCAAATAATCGGGTTTGATCGATGGATAAATACACCAAAGATCTGGTCGACGATTGGATAAATGCACCAATCGTTTGGATAAGTCGGAATCACTCCAACAAAAGAGATAAATCTCAAAAGAGGTTTTGATAAAAAGAAGGTTAAGGTACAATGAGAGTTTCGACAAGAATATAAAGAGAAGAGAAGAAGAGAAAGAGCTGGTCTTGAGACATGCCTCGGGACACAACACAACGGATAACAAGACAATAAAGATAAGAGATTGAATTTGAAATGCATGAGGAAAAATAACAAAGCCGCGCCTAAGAGAAAGGATAATGGGCCGGCTATAGATCGGAATTAGAAAATAGACATAGATGAAACATGTGAGCCCCAAGCCTCGGTAAAAACTTTTCTTGAGAAAAACACATGGGAAAAAACCGAAGACAAGGGAAAAAGAGCGCGAGGAGATCACATGGTCATTTGCTAGCTATTTTGAGCGTGTATCACGACATGGTCATATTCTTAAGTTTGAGATCTTTGTGAGAAAATTACCAATGCTACTTCTCTTTGCGGAGTCATTTAGATCTTTCACATTGAAATCAACAACAATATCTACCTTAGCAGGAGAACACAAATTGTTTATTGTAAAACTTGTGGATTTTTTATCTTTAAGACTCAAATACTCAAGTCTAGGATCATCAATCACAAGTTCCCACTCATCAATATCTTTAATATCCCTATGGTTAGTAACAGTAACATCAAGATTGAGACGGTTTACTGTCTGAGAGCACACTCATAAACCTTCACATAATCTTGAATTCTAACAATGCTCAAATCCTCAAGAACAGGACAAGATGCGATAAGTGTCTCGATAGCCGTATGATTTGGGATCCTAACTTTTTCTAAATACATTTATGGGAGAGACATGGTTTAATTCATTCAAGGCCATTTACCATGTAGAAAATTAGGATGTTGTTTGGAAATAAGCATAAGAAAGAGTTAAGAATCATTATGACCCATACCATGTAGAAAAATGTGAGATAAAAGAAAAAGAGTATGATATTTCATGAGAATGCGGGAGACAATAGGTTCAAGGGTGAAATACAACAGATACATTTTTTGTCTCTCTTGGCACACAACACAAAGATGCATTCACATGACATATGAATAGTCAAATTGGCGATGTAATCCCTTTTTATTCGTATTCTCCTCATTTGCCTTCTTTTTCTGCTCCTTCTCGTTTTCTTTTTCCTTGTCCTTCTTCTTCTTCTTTTTCTTCTTCTCCTTATCCTTATTATTCTTCTTCTCGGCAGTATATGAGCCTGAAGATGAAGATGAACCTGAACATTTCTTTAAGTGGATGGAATTGTAATGGATCCCTGAGAGATAGCTCAAGTGAATGACTCTGCCAGGTTCTTTTCCAGACTTGGGAAGAATAACAAAGGAAGGGTTGTGTTTGATTGATGTAATGAGCACTATTTTGACTCCATACACATCTGCAGCTGCTTTCAATGTAACTTCATCTCCCCACACCGAGTCACAGGACATGTTCTTTACGTATTGGGAGAATTCCATTTTATCAACAAACCCTTTGTAAACTTTTGGACGAGATTTAAGCTGTTTTACAATTTCTTGTCTAACACGTTTATGAAAATCCGATGTTTTATAGAGTTGATCAGCTAAAGCACGGAACTGGCAATTTCCATCACTTTTCATCTTGATCTCAATGTAACCTTCCCACTCCAATCTGAAAATTCATAAAAAGAAAACATATATATATAGTCGAGAAACTGAACAAGTTAACAAGATGGATGGTACCTATCCTGAAGTCTTTCCTGATCATTAAGATCGTCCAAACACCGCGACTTAATCCGAGTGTTAGGCATCTTTTAGATTTGGGATCAAAGATTTAAAATTGCTCTTTTTGTATTGCACCGGAAATGGGACCAGTATTATTACCGGAGGTGTGTCGGAGCCAGAAATCGAGAGTCGAAGAAAGAAGATGTCCAAGGAAGAATAGGGTTTTTTTTGGGGTGGTTTTGGATTTGTTTTTTAAATTGGGTAAATTGTGGGCCGGGTTTGGGTGGGTAAACCCAACTATCTTATGGTTGGATCTGTGATTTATCATGTTCATTAAACCCTTTTACGTCTTTACCTATTAAAAAAGAAAAATAGTTTACAATCCCTAAATCTATCAAAGTTTTGGAGTTAGGGCTTTCGAGAGGATCTGAGATGGCAGATGTTCTACGGCAACTGTTGGATAGTGGAAAGTTATCTGAAGAAGACTGTCACTCGATTTTGCGTGGACTTGGTAAACAAGTCAATGAATTGCATTTATCCAAAACCGAACATGTCGATGGATGGACATCTGAGGAAGAGGAAGAACTTGACCCGGAATACTGTCGCCAAGTTAACGAGTCTCTGGTACTCTTGTGATTTCTAGCAAAACTATTGTTGAATTTGTGAATCACCAAAGCAGAATTCTGATGATTTGGATATATAATAAATCGTTGAATTCTTTAGGGTTTCGATATTGATGGAAATGTACGTATCCCAGCTTGTGGAATCTCACCAGTCTTTTTAGGTGAAAGGAAACCGCGTTGCGAAGTCGCTCTTTATGGCCGTTTGGGAGTTCATTGTTTCAACATGGAAAAGGTAATGTTTTTACTTTAATTCTGCTATGAATGTTCATAACTGTAAAACTTACCTTATCGTCTTTGTAGGGGAGGAACTTGCAGTATGTGCACATACCCTAATACAATATCACATATCCTTTAGCTAGGTCTTACCATATTACCGTGGAGGTCAAGGATCTTGCAGATAATTCAGCTCACATTTTTCAAACCTTGGTCAAAAGAACTTTTTCAAGGAACGGTGAGGACTTCAGAGTCTTTACTGGAATCTGCAGACTAAAACCCAAGACACCAGGTAAACTACTCTCTGTTAACAACTATCTTATGCTTTGGGTTATTAAAGCATAGCCGAAAACAGAGTTTTAATGTCTTCTTAACATTGTAGGCAAAGGGGATGTCTATGCTCAGTTGGATGAGCACGCAGTAGATGAGTTTTACAGAGGTTGTATGCCCAACTTTTTGTCTAAAGCAGGAGCTGGTGATGATAAGCTTAGATTCTATGAGGTGAAAATGTGTTTCTTTCTTCTCTGTGTTTGCTCTTCTATAATTCATAATGTGTTGTGTTTGACAGGTTCAGAAGCAGGACATATGTGAAAATGATTGGCTTAGTCTATATACTGAATTCGCACTTTTCTGCTTTTGGAGATATAATGAGGTATTTGAAACTAGGAATCTCTTAAGGATATTTGGGTCTAGTCTTTTACATCTTCCACAATTAAGTAAGTTTTTTTTTTTGTGCAGGATGGATTCAAGTCTTGTCTGCCTGTAGAGATCAAGAAGATAGTTGTGGAAACCTGTGAAACTCATATAGAGCCGCGTCTCAAGCTCAAGTCTAGTAATGCCATCTTCCACATAAACTTCAGCGCCGAGAGCCGTAACTACAACTCGGTTGTAAGGAGAACGACAGATGGGAAAACAGGACATATAGTTCTCCAAATTAATACCTGGGTCGATCATCCGAGCTCCTCCGCCTGAACCGCAATTACTACTGCCAAAAAAAACGTCTTTAAGCCTAATTTACTCGTTTTCATCTTTTGATATTTCCAAAAAGGCTTTAGTTCTACTTGCTTTTATCGGTTAATGTAGCCAAAACGTTATTTATGCCTTTTAGTCATGGATGTACTTTGTTTTATCACCACAGCTAATCTTATGAAGGTGTGTCTGTACATTCATTTACATTATATTTTGTATTTTAATTTTAGTATATCGTCCCTACTCTCTATCTTGTGAAGCCTTTTAGGACCAATGAGCTTTTGTGACTTATGGACACATGTGGACAAGAAGATATAGCATGGTTTGTTTAGCTTGTCTTATGTTATATATTTACATACAGTTTATTGTTTTAGGAGCATTTCTTGATAGCCATATTTGTTACATCGTGTGTCGTCTTCCTCTACACTTTGTTAATATTGTTAATATACTAAAAGATTTTTTTTATGATGTAAGTTTATTCTAGGACTATGTAATAATAGATTGCGATTTAATTTCTTTTGAGAAGGACTCTCTGTGTTTCTAATAGAGCTGTCAGACGGGTCGCCCGAGACCATCTGGGCACCGCCCGCCAAGGTCTGCCGTTTCTTCCAACCGCCGCGGGTGCGCCCGCTTAGGATCGCGGATGGAAAATGCATGTCCATACCCGCCCCGCAACCCCTAGCGGGTAAGCGGGTGGCCCGCGGGCATCTTCAATTCTCTTCTTGATTGTTCTGATCGGTGCCGGTAGGTTTTTCTTGATTCTTCATTTCTGATCTTAATCTCTTAATCAATCTCTGATTCTCTTGGATTCGCCGACTTTGTTTTTGATTGTGCATCTAATTTGTTGATTTTGATTGTTTAGTCAAAGAAATCGAGGAAAAAGAGTTGATTTTGATTGTGCTCTCAGACTTGTATGATAACAACTATTTACTTTCATATGCACAGATCATCTAATTCATATCTTGTGTGTTTTGTTTCTGCTATTAGATGTTAAGCCTTCTCCAAGCGAGCAAAAAATGACTGCAGAAACATGTGGCAGCTTATTAGGGGAAAAGCCATTGCAGAGAAATTTAAAAGAAACTGATACTTCTGGTGTTTCTGAGGAAACTACTACTGGTGTTAAGGGACTTTATCAGATGCAAGAGACTGGTTCTCTTTTGTTCCCTGCCATTAATGTTAATGATTATGTCAGCAAGAGCAAGGTAAAGTTTGAAACTTGCTAATTCTTTTACGAGCTTGTGTCTCATTATAGATATAGAAGAGTTAGATCTGATACTGTTTTTGCCTAATTTGTCTTCTATAAGCTTCACTAACAATACTGCTTCTTCTGCAAGTACAAGCAACCCCACAGAATTTGTAAACCATGGTGAGTTGAACCCGCCCGCCAAGCCCGCAAACCCGCATGGACATGCCCGCCAAGCCTGCACCCCCTGGTCATTGCCCGTAAGGCCCGCCATTTTATGGGCATCTTTCTAAGTTTCCAGACCCGCCCTGCCATGGTACTAAATGGGCTTGGCCCGCGGGCGGCGTACCTCTTTGACAGCTCTAGTTTCTAACATGGTCATCTACATACTCACTTTTGGCTATTTATATAACAGTTTGTCTTCTAGAAATAAAAGATATGATTTATTCACTAATCTACGGCAATATGGATTTTTTTGTCGTCTACCCCCATATATTAAGTTGTCGGTTTACTGACTCTCCTCGAAGGAGAGCTAATCGGGAACCGATGTACCTACATGGGAAAAACAGAAACCTCGTGCTCTAGCACATTTTGCAAGATGATCTGCACATACATTCTCACTACACAGAATATATCTAATCCTGACAGATCTAAACAACACCTTATAATGAACGAAGTCGCATAATTCTGAACCGAATAAAGGCCAATCCTCCGGGCTCGCCTTCATGTTAATGAGGTCTGCGCAATCAGTGAGGAACGTGACATTCGAATACGAATTGGATGCTAAACACTGCATAGCCCATACAAGAGCCTCCAACTCTGTATGAAGTGTGGAAAGGCATCGTTGCGATCCTTTCAGTCCTCTCCAATAGTAACTATCCATCCTTGTCCACTTCTAGAGTTTGTGTTGTGCCACGATCCGTCTATATAACAGAGTGGGGTATCAAGGGGTAGTCCTTCATCTCTCTCGCTCCCACCCCCTAATGGCTCAGTGGGGTCCTCCTTGATGTTAGCTCGTCTCCATGCCTCTTCTTCTTGGATGGCTAATTTAAGAATATCTTGAGGCTGTTCACCAACATTCACAAATATCTTCTTGTTCCTTGCCTTCCAGATATACCACATTACCCATGGGAAAATACTCATACTCTCCTCGTCCGCTCCATTCTGCTTTCCACGCCAATACAAATAATCAAGATTACAATACAATGATTGAGTGGAAAAGATATTTGGAGCTGAGGGAATATTCGATAATGCCCAAACTTGTCTAGTCGGGGGGCATTCGAATAGTAGATGGTTGATCGTTTCCTCTTCTGTTCCACATAGTGGGCAATCTTTGTCTCGACCAATATGTTGGTAAAAAAGGCGTTGACATGTATCCAAACAACTTGAGAGGCATTACCACACGAAGTGTTTGAGTTTTTCGTGTAGTTTTTAGTTTCCATGCTTGCGCCTTCAGTGTCGTAACATTTGATCCCTGAGGAGGGAGGTCACATGCAGGACGAGAGAGGGCTCTCACGGCCCAATATCCAAATTTGATGGAATAGTTGCCTGACTTAGTCAATGGCCAGCTATATCCATCACATGATGCGTTCTGAGTAGGTTTAATCCCTAGGATCAGAGTAATATCTTCCAGAGGAAAAAACTACCGGAGACATTCTATCTTCCATCTCTTGTTCTCAAAGTCGATCAAGGTGTTTACATAAACCAAAGGGTTCCTCTCTCCTCCTAGATCCTGAGGTCTAGCTGGCTCATAAGGAATCCACCTTAGAGATTTAAAGTGGGAGTTGAAAATCTTAAAAGTTTAAAGTGGAAGTGTTTGCCACCTTGAAGGTTTTTTATGGGATTGTTCTTATACATTTATAAGATGAAGATAAGACTTTAAATCAAAAACTTTGGATAAATCTGTCTCTTAGTGACGATTTTTTTGTTAAATATGAATCAACAATAAAAGTTTGTGATTAGGAGACGAATTTATCCAGTATGATGACTTTTAATTCAAACCTATTATTCAAATCATCTAAACCATGCCAAATTTAGGTAATAATGATTCTTAACCATGTGTTACTAACCTACCAGTACTACCATATTTTTATTAATTATAAAAATGTATATTTTAAAGTATAAAATGATAAATTATATATAAATTATTTAAATCATATATTAGAATCTTCATTGTTATTATAAAGATTATATGTGTTTAGGCATATTTATAATTAATCTACTATTTCAATAGATTTTTTTCAATTGGTATAGTAAAATTTACGTACATAGTTACAGATGCAAAAACATAACTCAAATTTTTGGTACGTGTTAGTTACTTAGTTATATATATACATTGCCATATATTATTTTTCCAATTTTTTTCATAATCATTTATGCAAAGATAATATACAACATTGATAAAATTTGACAACTATGGTTTAGATAACTCTACAATTATCAACTAGCTCAAACATAGTATTAAACCAATTATTTTCCTCAAATATTTTAT
>CM051380.1:8836463-8923963 GCA_028015245.1 Cardamine occulta | reverse complement strand
AAAAAGCATATCGTGTGTGTGATTTATGTGGATGGCTAATCAAGGATCTAGGCTATCATTGTGAGATCTGTGATTTCGACGTGGATCTATATTGTGCAAAGTGCCCACCACCAGAGGTTATTGACATCTCCGAGACGCACCACCATAAGCTCATCCTTCTCAAGAAGCAAACCAAGTTCAAGTGTGATGCTAAATGTGGGAAGACCGGTTATTGGTATCCTTACAAATGTCATGAATGTGATTTATCATTCGATGTGGATTGCGTATGGAATCAGTCAGAGGTAAAACACCCTTTAGAGGTAAACTAGCCATCAGAGGTAAACCACTCTTACCACTCCTTACACCCTCTCAAGCTCCACGCCCGTCGATTACCGGACTATTCTGATGGAAAATGTCGTCTTTGCGGAACAAGGGTTGATGATAGATTGTTTTATCATTGTTCTTCTTGATGATAGATATGCGTTGCGTTTTACAACCACCACCACAATCTCTTTTGGATTTGAAAGCTCATGATCACCAACTCACCCTTCTCCCAAGGCTCGATTCTTTTACATGTAATGCTTGCGGGCTCAAAGGAGATCGAAGCCCTTACGTATGTTTTCAATGTGGTTTCATGATCCACCAAGACTGTCTTGACCTTCCACGCCTCATAAGCATTAATCGTCATGATCACCGTGTTTCTCGAACTTCTGTTCTTGGTGTTGTACATTCTGTGTGTGGAGTTTGTCACCAGAAGGTGGATTGGACTTGTGGAGGTTATTCATGTCAGCGTTGTCCTGACTATGTCGTTCATTCTAAATGTGCTACTAGAAGAGATGTGTGGAATGGGAAAGAACTCGAAGGAGTACCTAAAGAAACGGAGGATATAGAGCCATATGTGGTTATAGATGGCAACACAATACAACATTTCAGTCACAAAAAGCATTATCTAAGACTCCACGTTAATAGTGGTCTATGTGAAGACAACAAGCGTTGCAATGCATGCTCTCATCCCGTCTGTCTGCAGTCCTTCTATGAATGTATCGATTGTGATTTTATTCTCCACCAAAACTGCGCTGGATTTCCTAGAATGAAATGGCATGTGCTACACAATGAACGGCTTACTTTAGTAGCAACCGACACTGATGCTTTTTACTGTTATGCGTGTGGTAGAGGATTTAATGGTTTCATGTACCAGCATGGGAATAAGAAATTCGATCTTCGGTGTGGGTCAATTTCTGAGCCATTTGTCCATCCAAGTCATCCCCATCATCCTTTATATTACCCTCCACCATATGAAGAAGTTAAGAGCTGCAATGGCTGCAACAAGAATACACATAATGTGCTCAGATGCATTGAAGAAGATTGTGGATTTGTATTGGGATTCGAATGTGCCACTTTACCACAAGTGGTAAAGCATAGAGTTGACGATTATCCTCTCTCACTATGCTATGGAGAAGAGGCAAGTGGTAAATACTGGTGTGATATCTGTGAAAAAGAAACCAACCCAAAGACATGGTTCTACACGAGTAAAGATCACAGGGCTAGTTTGCACACAGAGTGTGTGCTCGGAGACTTATCAGGGTTGATGCCAAGAAGCAGAATATTGGAAGGAGAAAATCGATATCTTGAGGTGATGCTCAATAATAGGGTGTCTCGCCCAGTTTGCTGCATTTGTAAGTCCCGTTGCATTTTCCCTATTATCTTGCATTTCAATACCCCTCTCACCTCTACTGTCTACTTTTGTTCAATTGGCTGCTTTGCGGAGATCCTATGACGTGATCCATACAGCATCGTAAATAAAATATAGTGGAGTAACCTGCTGTATCTCTCTTTCCCTTTTGAGACATGTTCGTAAATATTGAAAAGTTCCAACAATACCTGCACATTTATCCTGAGATTAGATTCTTCAGAAGGCCCTCTAGTAGATAATTTATGCGATCTCTTTTCTGAATTCCTCAAGAGATCTGTAATATCATGAGTGAGCATCTCAACCAGACACGTTGAATCCCTTTGTTAGCTTTTGAATGAGCCTTTGCAAGTTCACTCATTTTGTCTCGCACCTTCTGTATATTAAATGTTATCTCCTCGGAATCATCAACCCAAGCTGGTGGCAGACCTATTGTGAAGGCATCACTACTGAAAACATTCCCAATAACAATTATATTTGCAATTTTTGGAGCAAGAAAACAAAGCTTTAAGCCCTAAATTCTCTATATATAGTTCATTTTATTTAATAATCCATTTTTTTTACTTGAAAACTTAATTTATTGATTGATTTTCATTAAGAGATTGATCTAATTTCTAACGTTTTTTGTTTTGTTTTGGTTTTGGTTTGTGTTCATGGGACAGATAAGCTATGTTCTTGCAACGTTGTTGTGTGCTTCACAATTACTAGTCCATGCTTGTTACTACTACCGTACTACCATAGTCCGTTATGGGAACGATGTTGTTGTGTAAAGATTTGGCCTTAATTTGGACCAAGGGAATATTATTAAGTTATGTTTTCTTTTCTTTTTCCATTCTTGCTTTTTCTAACATGCATTCCAACTAATTATTTTTTCTTTTTCTTTTTTTTGTTTTGTTTTTGTTTTACGGGAGAAGTGAGATCTATTCACGAGTTATTACTTATTTTTCTTTACTTAATTAAATCGCCCTTTAAGGGTCTAGCTAGATCGTGTCCAATAGCTTCACAAATCACTCTATTATTTCGATGGTGTCCCTTAGAAAACTTGTTTTTATTGTCAAATTTAATTAATTAGGGAAAACCTAACCATAGTATGTAAATTTACAAAATTTATAATAAATTTTTGGGTTTTTTTAATTTATTTTTTGGTTTTTATGATTGATTATAGTTTGATCACGGGATGAGGATAATGTAAGTAGTGCATAGTGTTTCTCACTTGCTTCGATTTAGCCTTCATATTAGTTACTCGTAGAGTCAGTCTAATATAGTTATATTCATTCAATGCGTTTCTAATCAGAAGGTTCATGAACTCGTAAACATAAAAAGTTTAGGAAAAAAGGTATTTATTTAATTATTCCATTGACATAAACCTTAAATCCATCTTAGTAGTTTGATAATTAACTTAATTAGTAATGGATAGCTTCATTGGCATACGAGACTTGAAGCTTAGACCACACTTTCCTCTTAACCAAGGCAGACGAATTGCATAGTTTTGGGAGATGAGCCTTTCCTTTGTAAGCTTTGCAGACTTGGGCCACCAAATCATTCATTTTCTGCATCCCCAATAACAAACACAAAAAGGGAAAAAAATAATAACAAACACAAAACAAAACAAAATCATTTAGTTAAAAAATGTAAAAAAATGAATGAAAGTGTTATTATAAAGGAGTTAAATATACTTCGTAGAGTGGTTCGCCGTTGAGTGTGACCCACGGTACGTATTCCTTTTTCGGGTTTAAACTCAAAGTCTGATTTGCATACTCAAGTATTAGCTGCAATTAACACACACAGAAAAAACATTGTTATAAAATTGTATCATTATACAATATATTATACTTTTCAGATTTCTATATATACCTTTGTAGAGAGATCACTAGTGTAACAATCACCGATGGCTATATCATCTTTATTGCCCTTAAAACATGAATCCCAGTTTTTTGTGTCCTTTTCAATGCACCGTATGTACGAGTATTGCAATTTCTGCGTTCCAAAACCATCACATTTTTATAAAATTAAATTCAATTAACTTATTTTTTCTTAAACCACCAAAAACATTAGAAATAAAATGCAATCGTTATATATACCGGGTCGGGAATCATGTTTATGACGCAAGCTTCAACCTTGTTTAGTTCACATTCCTCTTCACCATGCTTCACAAATTTTCCCAAACATAATTAATTAAAAACGAAGTTTAAGATAAACATAAACAAGTGACTGTTAATCATATATATATATATATATATATATATATATATGTGTGATCTTAGTCATATACATAGGAACAAGAAAGATGAGATTATTGAAAAGAACCTGGCAAGTGATGGTCAGATTATCATATAGTTTAGCGTTACCGAATGGAACCAGCGTGACATTGGTGATTGTGTCGAGATCGGAGTCAAAGAAATCGACTAGACCATCGACGATAAAATCCTGACAACCGGGACAAAGTGATTCGTAGTAAAGATTAACTTGCACTTTGTCGGATTCTCCAGCCACGAGATTGTCTGAGAGTGTGAACAGGAGGAGACAAGAAGCAAAGAACACAAGCTTGGTAGAAGAAGAAGAAGCCATTGTTGTAAAACTATTCTTACTAAAGAGTTTGAGCGTGAGTGTGAGTGTGAGTGATGACTATTGCCTTGTGTTTACATTTATAAGTACTTTTTTAACCATAGCTGTAATGTTTTTTTTACTAGTTAGTAAGAGTTTTCACGTAGGGTCCCTTTTTTTACGTTTTGACCATAGTAACTTCGGAGTGAGTCTGGTAAATAGATTAATATCTGAGTAGTTCTTTATTTAATTTTATGTTTTAGATACATTTGAGTACTTCCTTAATATGTTAAACTATTGAACATCAGATTTTGATAACAAAAAAAAAAAAAGAGAAGAAGATCAGATTCTATGTCTACTTAAAAAATTTATGAAGTCTGAAAGTGAATCATAATTATTAAGAAAATGATCTAGCATTGGAACAAATAAAATACAAAATAAAGTGATATTGATAATATGACAATAGAAGTTACTCTAGCTATATGTTCTACTTCTACCTAACTGAGTAGGTTGTTTTTGGTGCATCTTTCAAATTGCAATATATGAATAAACTTTCATAGTTTTGGAAAACAATTAATGTCAACAAACGCAAGTTGGCTTCTTGTTTTGAACCTAATAGAGGTCTATTTTTCCCCTTTAACGAATATCATCAAAACTCACCCCGTGTCATCAAGAATTTTCCCAAAACAAAATAATTAGTTTTTACTAAAGTACATCGTTTGAGTTGATATAAAATTTTGAAATCTTTTTATTTTTATAATTATAAATTTTGAAATCTTTTACAAGATTAAGCAAGTGAGAGAGCAAATTATCAATTAGTTTCTTCTCTATATCGTGATTAAAACTATGTTAGTTATGTCTTTTAAATTTATGTTTTGTATGCATTTTAAAGTAATTTACTTTTATATTTTATTTAAGTGCATGTCGATACATTTATGAGTTTGTGATAAAATAAAGCCTATAAAGTTATTTTAGGAGTATTACTTCAAATTGTACTGTTCTATCAAAAAAACAATTTAGTGGATTTACTAATTTTAGGTAGCAAACAAATTTTTAAAAATGAGATCAATAAATGACGAATGATTAGTTCTCACGAGCATATTCCAACTTTTTTTGGATTTCATTTTGCTTTAGTCAGTTGTTGCAGCATATATTTCTCAAAATGGTCATCAATTTGATAGAGTCGATGTTGATTTCGTAGTAAGAAAACAAATTGACTTGCTTATTTGAAAATAAATAAATAATACATGTTGTTTGAGAAATCAACTAGCCGTTGAAAATTAATATCCAGCAGGATATGTAATTATGTAAATAGTATTAATTAGTTTTGTAAGTTTGTGTATATATATATCTCTCATTGTATATATTTTATTGATTAATTTAACAAATATCTCTTGGTAATTGATTATAGTTATGTAACAACAAAATCAATCAAGGTATTAAGGTGAGAATGAAATCTCATAATTGTGTCACTAACAAGAGATTCTCCTCTTTATTTATGAAAAGAAATGTTGGGTTCTTTGACTATTATGTAATGACCATTGTTTTTTTCATTTTCATGGGTGAACATACAAGGTTAAGGAATACAGATTGTATAACCTTGATTTTTACGATATGGCAAACTGAATAATTACAATAGATTATGATATAAAAACAAGAATTAAGATACAACAATCAATACTAAAACTTGATGAACGAAGAACGATTTGTGCGGAGACGAGATACTATTTCTTTAATTCTTTAATTACTCATAGTGTGATGGTTTGATTCAATCAAAATTCCAAGATAGAACCGCACATTCTTTTGTTTCGCAGCACCCAAAATCAAAACCTAACGAACTTAAAATCTGTATTGCACTCTCAGGCACACAAAAAGAAGAGAAGAGGAAGGAAATTGTTTTCTCTTGTTATTTGTTTAACATGATAGCTAGGTATGTTCTATTTATGGTTCCTAGCTTTTTCTTTATACTAGCCTAAAACATGATAATGCCTAATACACAGACACTTATAAAGGAAACGATAAAACCATAAAAAGAAAATATCTAGCTATCCCTTCAAATTAGGAAGACACTCCTAAACCTAAACCTAATGGTTGCAATTTTTAATAGATTGATAATATATGCATGTAGGAGGAAAACATTGCAATTTTTCTTACCATATGTGCTTAACACCGGAGCTCAAAGGTATGTTGGAAAATATTTGGTCATTCACAAGAAACCACATGCAGAAAATTTTACAAAGTGTTGAATGCTCTCAAACACATGGCGGCCGTTGATTTGCTTAGACCTGGTCCAAAAGAGCTCACTCAACCTCATCATCTAATTAAAGTTACAACCTGACAGAAGGTATTGGCCTTACTTAGGGGGTTTTATTGGTGCAATAGATGAAACACATGTTTTTTTCTGTTGTAGGTAAAACCTCAAAAAAAAAAATTGGAATATAAAAAGCATCACAAGTATCAATATTTTAGCAATATGTACTACAGACATGTTGTTTATATATGCTTACATTGGTACTCTGAGATCAGCTCATGATGCAACAGTTTTAATGCTAGCGATGGTGGGGTCTCATCAGTTTCCAATTCCACCTATTGGAAAATATTTTTGGGAGATTCTGGTTATGGTCTTCGACATGGATTTCTTACTCCATATCGAGCATAAAGATATCATTCTAGCGTCTATAATGGAGCTAGGCCACCCAGTAGTCACAAATAAATGTTTAATAAAAGATATTCTTTGTCACGATATTTCATTGAACGAAATGCAAAATGGCAAGTTTTAAGAAAAAACCCAAGGTAATACATGTTCAACATAAGGTTATTGCAACAGTAATGACACTTGTCGGTTATCGATTAGAACCAGACAAGTTGGGCCAGTCTTAAGGTTTTGGGCCGGTATAAAATTGTTAGGCCCAAATCTGGTCTGCAAAAGACTCATTGCCCAGGAAATAGACGACAACAGATTCTGCGTCTTATCGAAGACATATTTCCAGTATGTGTCAGGTACGGTTCTTTTTTTTTTTTTGGGTTTGATTTTCTATAAGGTGAGAGACGTGAGCTTGAGGTGAGTTTGTTCAAGTGTAATCTGCTATTCTGAATCTTCTTGTGAACTGGTTGAAGTTCACCGAGACGTACTAGGATCGCGTTGATCTTAGGAACTCTTAAATTTCTGTGTCTTGTTTATTTCCTGATCTGCAAACCAAAAACCTGCAAAATCAAGAACAAAGCACATAAGTAAACAACCTGTTAAGATCATTCAAAGCTTCTAAGGTTAAAACACTCAAGAAATATCCTAACAACACTACATATCAAATCGACGAGATATATATATCAAATTTTGAAACCGTTTTTAATGATAAAAACAACAAACTGCAAGCTTCACACGCATTGATCCTCACATGTCCAAAAGAGCTAGCCAAAGATTAGATCCCTTAGCTTTAAATCTGATCAAAAAGGTTAAATACACAGTTAAGAGACAATTGACCAGGTTCCGAGACAGACAACATGGGCCGAAATGGTAAATTGGGCCAAAGTCCATAAGTGAAGACCATATAGAAGGGTGGTTCGATTAGCGATGTTGTGTCTGTCTGTGTGCCAGTGCCACTCGGGTTATAGGGTTTCGCTTTCTCGTCTTCATAATGGAAAATGAAGCTGATAAGAAGTTCACTTGGGTGATTAAGAATTTCACCTCTTTGCAATGGTTCACTTGTTCTGAAACATTCGTCATTGGTGGCTGCAAATGGTAAAGAAGACAACTTTGTTATGTCTACATGTTTTTTGGTCCAAATTTAGGGTTTACGAGAGCATCCATTGGGTTTTTTGCAGGTATCTTTCGGCCTATCGCATAGGAACAAAAAATGCTACTAATTATTTGTCTCTGTTTCTGGTGGTTGCTGATTTTAATACTTTGCCTTGTGGATGGAAACGACACACAAAACATCGCCTAACTGTTGTAAATCAACTTTCTGACCAACTCTCCCAACGGCAAGGTGATTTCTATAAGCTGGACCAAGTAAAGTTCATATTTTGTGATTTTATTTATGTGTTGTGTTTGTTTTGACTTAGAGTCAGTTTGTATCTTTTCGTCATCTACAGAAACACAGGGCTGGTTAAATGAAACGCTTCATCAATATGTATATCCAGAAGTTATTTCACTTGCCAAACTTAATGCTAAAAAAGGTGGATTTGTTGTGAATGATGAAGTCAAGATAGTTGTGGAGATTGATGTTCTTGAAGTGATTGGCAAATTAGATGTTTTAGTTTCAGAGGAATCTCAAGGGGTAACAAAACCTTTGAAAAAGACAAAGCTAAATCATGATGGTGCGGTAGATGTCAATGGGTTTAAAGTTCTTCCTTCACAGGTTAAAAAAGATTCAAACTTTTTATCATTTGCCTATTTTTTGTTGTTGATTTTGGTGGGACAAGCGATGGATATGTATATGTATACATATACATATGAGTTTATATTCATTCTTTTTCAACTACAGGCGGAATCTGTGAAACATATATTCAAAAGACACCCGGATATGGCATTAGAGGTCCGAGCAAAGAACCAACATTTGAGGACGTCATGCATCAATGTCCTCCTCAACTTAATCGAGACGTTGTGCCAGTCTTTGCAAGACCTTTCCATTGATGACCTGAGCCAAGCAGAGAAAGCACTAGCATACCTGAAAAATTCAGGCTTTAAGGTGGATTGGTTGGAGCTTAAACTGGAACAGGTAAAGAAAACGAAGATGGAATGGCAGATTGATAAGACTCGGATGCAAGACTTAGAGGAAGAACTCAAGGGTTTTAAGAAGAAGTGCTCAGATATAGAAGCTTTACTGGAGAAACAGAAAGAAGAATTCAAGGACTTGAAGCAGAAGTGCTCAGATACAGAAGCTCTGCTGGAGAAAGAGAAGGCAAAGGTGTTGGCCGCGGCCAGAGTTCCTCCTCTAACGTTGGATGATGTTGTCTTATAACTTAGGTTTTGCTAGGTGTTATGTTCCTTTAAGTCTCAGTTTTATAACTAGAGTCCTAACATACGAAGCTAGAGAGAGCTCCTATATTTTGTAAAAAACTAATATTTTTTGTTGAGAGGACTCACTAGGATTTTGTTAGTTGTCTGATGTCTTATTCATGAATTTGTAAACGTATTATCGGAAGTTAAGCTACTAAGTGTGTTTTTCAATATTCAGTAATAGATTCTTAGCTTACATGTTACATCATTGATTGCTTTTAGCTATAAGGGAGATAATGGATACTGATTGAGTCTGTTAATAACATGTTTACCATATACACTGAAATCATATAATTATAACCCAACAACCTCTACATGTATATGCATGTTAATTTGGTATCGTACTCAAGAATTGGAGAAGGAGAAACAAAGTAAAGCAAAAGAGGAGGGAAAGTTCATAGTCTCGTTAGAAGTAGAGGGAAAACGTTGCCGTTTTGACCACAAATAAAAGCTAGTACGAAAAAATTACTAAACCGGTTTAAACATAAGAACCGAACCAAAATTGAACCCGGTACGAAATGTTGCTCTCCCTTGTTCACTCGAGGGTTTGCTGAATTTTACAGAGCGCCATAGCTTCCGATGAGGAGATCGTTTGTGATTGCATCTACAGCGAAGAGAGTTATTCATCGGAGTCTTCTTAAGAAAGGTAAACTCGGACCTGCTCCTCCTTCGTTTAGCCATTGCAGTTGCTATGTACGAGCTTTTTCTAGTGGCAGTGATGATTACAGAGAGATATTGAGAAATGGTCTGAGTGATATTAAGTTAGATAATGCAATCGATTTGTTCAGTGAAATGGTCAAGTCTCGTCCTTTTCCTTCCATTTTTGAATTCAATAAATTGTTGAGTACCATTGCAAAGATGAAGAAGTATGATGTTGTGATCTCTCTGGTTGAGAAGATGCAAAAGTTGGGAATTTCACATGATCAGTATACTTACAGCATCTTGATTAACTGTTTCTGCCGCCGCTCTCAACTCTCTCTTGCTTTAGCTACTCTTGGGAAGATGATGAAACTTGGTTATGAGCCTAGCATTGTTACGCTTAACTCGCTTCTTAATGGTTTATGTCACTGTAAGAGGATTTCAGATGCCGTAGCTTTGGTTGACCAAATGGTGGAAATGGGATATAAACCTGATACAGTCACATTTACAACTCTAATTCATGGACTGTTTCTCAACAACAAAGCTTCAGAAGCTGTGAACCAGATTTGATTACTTATGGTGCGGTAGTAATGGAGTTTGTAAGAGAGGTGATACTGATTTGGCTTTAGATTTGCTCAAGAAGATAGAGGGGAATGTTGTAATCTACAACACAGTCATTGATGGTCTTTGCAAATACAATCATGTGGATGATGCACTCGACCTGTTCAATGAAATGGAGAACAAAAGAATTATACCGTGTGTTGTTACCTACACCTCCCTCATAAGTTGTCTTTGTAATTACGGAAGATGGAGTGATGCCTCGACTACTGAGTGATATGATCAAGAGGAAAATCAACCCCAACGTGGTAACTTTCACTGCGTTGATCGATGGGTTTGTAAAAGAAGGGAAGCTTTTAGAGGCTGGAAAATTGTACGAGGAGATGATCCGAAGGTCTATAGATCCTGATATTTTCACCTACAATTCATTGATCAATGGGTTTGTAAAAGAAGGGAAGCTTTTAGAGGCTGGAAAATTGTACGAGGAGATGATCTGAAGGTCTATAGATCCTGATATTTTCACCTACAATTCATTGATCAATGGGTTTTGTATGCAAGATCGTCTAGACGAGGCCAAGCAGAGGTTTTCTTTGATGGTTAGCAAGAATTGCCTACCAAATGTTGTGACTTATAGTACTCTTATAAATGGATTTTGCAAGTGTAAGAAAGTAGAAAAAGGTATGGAACTCTTCCGCGAGATGTCTCAGAGAGGATTGGTGGGAAACACAGTCACGTACAACATTCTTATCCAAGGATTTTTTCAAGCTGGAGATTATGAGAATGCCCAACAAGTTTTCAAACAGATGGGTTCTAGTGGTGTGCCTCCCAATATCATGACCTACAACATTTTGTTTGATGGTCTTTGTAATCACAGGAAGCTAGAGAAAGCATTGGTCTTATTCCAGGATCTGCAAAAGAGTAAAATGGAACTTAATATTATTACATATAATATTATGATTGAAGGGATGTGCAAAGCTGGGAAGGTGGAAGATGGTTGGGAATTATTTTGTAGTCTCAGCCTTAAAGGAGTGAAGCCAGATGTTGTAACCTACACTACAATGATCTCAGGATTTTGTGGAAAAGGCTTATTGCAGGAAGCAGATGCCTTGTTTAAAAAAATGAGAGAAGATGGGCCTATGCCAAATGAACGTACATATAATACGTTGGTTAGGGCATGCCTTAGAGATGGTGATAAAACCGCATCAGCTGAACTCATAAAAGAAATGAGGAGTAGCGGGTTCCGTGGAGATACTTCAACCTTTGGCTTGGTGAATAATATGGTGTATCATGGGAGATTGGACAAAAGCTTTCTGGAAATGCTTTCTTAAGCACCCTTGAGGTGAATTGTCTTTCTATGTTGTTGTTCTAGTGATAACTGAAAGCCGACTTGTTTAAATTTGTATTCATCCGTATTCTTGATTTTCGCATACTAGATGTCGATTTCAATCTTAATAGTGATATGAAGAAAAAGGATTTGTCGGTTTAGTGAGCTGGATGATAGGACATGCATCCTTCTCTACTGATTCTTGACCGTTTTGGTTCTTGAAAACCAAACTGGTTTATAAGAAGATGAAATCCAGTAGTTACAGTGTCTTGATGTATATATAATATGCAATGTTTTGGATCCATTGAATCGAAAATGAATTGTTAACTCTTAAAAATGTTCATAGTCACCTTTCGGACTTGCCGTTCATAACTAAGTTCTTCTTACAGTTTAGAACAGCTCGTCTGTTACTTTATTGTTGATTATGAATTCCATTTAACATGAAAATGCCTAGGAAAGTGAAGCTCTTAGCATTTTTACAACTTGCACAGTAATAATATATAACTCAAAAGTTAGATTTTGACATTAGAACAGCCATGAATTTAGCCATCACAGTTTTTTTTTTTGAGCTGCTAATGACCAAAGTCAACTAATGGAGAAGACTCTTCTCTTATTACTGAAATATTATGCTGGTCAGGTTTTTTTTTTGCAGTGATGTTCAGTCCATGAATATGTTGTTGAATTTTTGGTAAATATATTATTCATACATTTATATTTTATAGACGAGACATTCCAAAGGGGATTATTAAATTTCGAAACTTTTAGTTTTGTTTTAGTGTAATAGAGACTTTGAATTGTTACAGAAGAAAATGGTAGAAATCATTGTGTACATATAAACAATTCGATGTTGCCTTGTATTGGCATACTTGTCCACTGTTTCTCTCTCTCTCTCTCTTTTGGTAGATATTGGCAAATAGAGGTTTATGAATCAGAGCAAACTTGTGGTGCAGGCACAAATACACTGATGAATTTGGTCAAAATACAGGGGAGGATGAGAAGACACAGTTTCAGTTCCCTGGTTTCGTAGCTGATCCCGCGTTAAAGGCTGTTCCTCGATGCAATTTAACAACTAAATGCATTCATTGGAATGCAATTTGAGAGCCAGATTGAGGAAAACCAGCTGACATGTCTTGGAGGATGAGAGTGAGCTGTCTTTGGGATTTTATCGATCGCAACACCAAAAATAGCAGTTTGGACTAGAACTTGCAGAGCTTTGTGCAGGAAGGCAAATGTCTAAGTAGAGACAAATTGCACTTCTACGTGTAGACTCTCGAATACCAGATCGATCCCTTAATTAGCGTTTTAAATCTGACCAAAACGACATGTATAAGGTACAGTTTGAGACGGAGTAAGGGTGTCAAAATAGGTAACCCGACCCGACCCGACCCAGATCCATATGGGTTCGAAATTTATATGGACGAGTTTAACTCGCCCATTTATTTTATGGTTTGAAATTTATATATCCAAACTCATACTCGTTAATCCCATTGGTTAAATGGGTTATATGGTTTACCTATATATAAATTAAATATAATTAAAAAAATCCAAAACATACCATATAATTATAAAACTAACAAATTAAATAAAAATATATAGTTATTAAAATAAATAATAGCATCATAAAATCTTAAAATCACAAATCTATAAAACCATAAATGATAAAATTATAAAAACATGGGTAACCGAAAAACTCTAATACTTGTTTTAGGGTTTAGATATTTTACATATTTATTATAAATTTATTCAATTTATGTTTTAATAGTAGACCTATGGGTAATCCAGAATTCAAATAGATTGACCCACTAAACTTATTAGGGTTGATCCACCAAAACCTCTTTATTTATATGGATATAAAAATTCAACCCAAACTCACTAAAATAATAGGTAGATAGGATCGGACCCAACACCCCTAAGACAGTGACAAAAAAAAATGGTACAGTTTGAGACAATTGACTAAATTAGTGGTTCCTTGATGGACTCCGAGAAAAAGCACAACTTGGGCCGAAAATGGTAAATTAGGCCCAAGTCGATAAGTGAAGACCATTTAGAGAAGCGTGGTTCCATTTGCGAATTTGTGCCACTCGGTTTATAGTCTTTTTTTTCGACTTCTCGTCTTCTCGTCTTCTCGTATGCTTTGAGGAGTCTTCAATGGGAAATGAAGCTGACAAGAAGAAGTTCACTTGGATTATTAAGAATTTCTACTCTTTGCAATCTGAAACTTGTTCTGAAACATTCTTCATTGGTGGCTGCAAATGGTAAGTAAGAAGACAACTTTGTTATTTCTATAATGTTTTTCTCGTCCAAGTTAAAACATCCATCGTTTTTGTTTTACAGGTATCTTTCGGCCTTTCCCAAGGGAACAGAAAATATTTCTAATTATTTTTCTGTGTATCTAACGGTTGCTGATTATAAAACTTTGCCTATTGGATGGAATCGACACACAAAATATCCTCTAACTCTTGTAAATCAACTTTCCGACAAACTCTCCCGACAGCGAGGTGTGTTCTATAAGATAGAAAAACTAAAATCTTTCATATTTTTTTATTCTGTTTATAAGACCAGTTCTATGGTTTCGTGATCTACAGAAACAGACGGCTGGTTAGGTGGGAAGACTATTCTCTCTGGGTTTGTAGATATGATTTTACTTACCAAACTTTATGCCAAAAAAGGTGGATTTGTTGTGAATGATGAAGTCAAGATTGTTGTGGAGATTGATGTTCTTGAAGTTATTGGCGAATCAGATGTAACACAACCTCTGAAAAAGACAAAGCTAAATCATGATGTTGCAGTAGATGTCAATGGGTTTCAAGTTCTTCCTTCACAGGTTAAAAAAAGATTCAAACTTTATTCATATGCCTATTTTTGTTGTTGATTTTGGGACATGAGATGATTTTTTGTTTCTGTTTTGAATTTATCAGTAGAACAGTTTATGAATTATGAGTTTATAACTTTATTCATACTTTTTCAAGTGCAGGCAGAATATGTGAAGCTTATATTCGAAAAACACCCAGATATGGCATTAGAGTTCCGAGCAAAGAGCCAACATTTGAGGACATCATGCATAAATGTCCTTCTCAACCTAATCGAGACGTTGTGCCAGTCATTGCAAGACCTTTCTATTGATGACCTGAGCCAAGCAGAGAAAGCACTAACATACCTGAAAAATTCAGGCTTTAAGGTGGATTGGTTGGAGACTAAACTGGAACAGGTAAAGAAAACGAAGATGGAAGAGCAGATTGGTAAGACTCTGATGCAAGACTTAGAGGAAGAACTCAAGGGTTTTAAGAAGAAGTGCTCAGATATAGAAGCTTTACTGGAGAAACAGAAAGAAGAACTGAAGGACTTGAAGCACAAGTGCTCAGATACAGAAGCTCTGCTGGAGAAGGAGAAGGCAAAGATGTTGGCTGCCACCAGAGCTCCTCCTCTAACGTTGGATGATGTTGTCTAATGACTTAGGTTATGTTAGGTGTTACGTTCGTTTGAATCTAGGCTTTATAACTAGAGTCCTAACATACGAAGCTAGAGAGAGCTCCTATATTTTGTAAAAAACTAATATTTTTTGTTGAGAGGACTCACTAGGATTTTGTTAGTTGTCTGATGTCTTATTCATGACTTTGTAAACGTATTATCGGAAGTTAAGCT
This sequence comes from Cardamine occulta, assembly GCA_028015245.1. Lineage (NCBI taxonomy): Eukaryota > Viridiplantae > Streptophyta > Magnoliopsida > Brassicales > Brassicaceae > Cardamine > Cardamine occulta. The sequence goes on along the minus strand of CM051380.1, from coordinate 8,908,588 downwards.
ACTAAGTGTGTTTTTCAGTATTCAGTAATAGATTCTTAGCTTACATGTTACATCATTGATTGCTTTTAGCTATAAGGGAGATAATAAATACTGATTGAGTCTGTTAATAACATGTTTACCATATAGACTTGTAAAGCAAAGTTTACAAACTGAAATCATATAATTATAACCCCACTAGCTCTACATGTGTATCTATGTTAATTTGGTATCGTACTCAAGAATTGGAGAAGGAGAAACCAGGTAAAGAAACAGAGGAGGGAAAAGTTCAAAGTCTGTCGTTAGAAGTAGAGGGTAAACGCCGTAGACATCGAAGATGGGAGCTCCATAGATCTTGTTATAGAGTTCCATGGATCAACTGCTCTGATACCAAAATGATACATTCCAAACTTGAATCCGATCAAGTCAAGAACATAACCCCAAAACACTAAGCTTTAAACCCGATTAAAGCCAAAGACAAAATAAGAACAAGTTATTTCAGATATGATTTCCCTTACCAAACTTAATAATAAAGAAAGTGTATTTCTTGTGAACGATGAAGTCAAGATTGTTGTGGAGGTAGATGTTCTTGAAGTTATTGGCGAACTAGATGTTTTAGTTTCAGAAGAATCTCAAGAGGTAACACAACCTTTGAAAAGGACAAAGCTAAATCATGATGGTGCAGTGTTGGTGTCTTCATCAGTTGATGTCAATGGGTTTCAAGTTCATCCTTCACAGGTTAAAAAAGTTCATAAAGATTCAAACCATTCAGTTTATGGATATGTATACATATGAGTTTATAACTTTATATGTCATTTTTTCAACTACAGGCGGAATCTGTGAGACGTATATTCGCAAAACACCCAGACATGGCATTAGAGTTCCTACCAAAGAACCAACATGTAAGGACATCATGCATAAATACCCTCCTCAACCTTATCGAGATGTTGTGTCAATCATTCAAGACCTTTCCATTGATGACCTGAACCAAGGACTGAATACACTAACATACCTGAAATGTTCGGGCTTTAAAGTTGATTGGTTGAAGCGTAAACTGGAACAGGTAAAGGAAACGAAGAACGAAGAGCAGATTGGTGAGACTCGGATGAAGGAATTAGAGGAAGAACTCAAGGTCTTTAAGAAAAAGTGCTCAGACATAGAAGCTCAACTGAAGAAACAGAAGGCAAGGGTTTTTGCTGCCACCAGAGCTCCTCTAACGTTGGATGATATTGTCTGATGACTTAGCTTCTGCTAAGTGTTATGTTCGGTTAAGTCTAGGTTTTATAAGTAGAGAGTCTTTTTGAAGCTCCTATATTTTGTGAAGAACTAATCTTTTTGTTAAAAGGACTCGTTAGAATTTTGTTAGTCACGAATGTTAAGCTATTAAGTGTATTTTTCAGTATTCAGTAATGATCTTAACTTAGATCATTGATTCCGTTTAGCAGTACAGGAGATTATGGATACTGGTTGAATCTGTTAATAACATGTTTACCATATAGATTTACAAAGCCAAGTCCACAAACTGAATCATATTATTATACAACCCCACAAGCTCTACATGTAATATATAGGGTTGACTTCAGTAGACCCCCTTTACAATTCAATCCCACTCTTAATCCCCCCAAACTTTTGAACTCATCACTAATCCACCCATACTTTCCAAATCAAATTAATTCCACAAATTTAATGAAATCTATTTAATTGCGTTTAATCAACTAAAATGCGTTTACAAAATAGTGTTTGCCCACCTGACCCAAAACTAACACCCACCCATCCTAACCCAGAAAAAAAAATTCTTTGTGTTATGTTGTGAATGAAAACTACATAACCCTGATTTGAATGTATACTAATTTTATCGTTTATCATCATCCTTTCCTTTTTAACTTTGTATACTAATTTTTGTTTGTTTACAATGAAGCAATAAAATTGATTTTTTTCAGAAAGATAAAAACAGAAAATATAAGCATACATTCAAGAATTGCTCGAAAAACTAAAAACAACGTCGCTCCTAAAATTGCTTAAGCATAAATATCCAAGAAAAATATTATAAGAACTAAGGATCTGAACTAAAAAAAACTAGTCCAAGAGTCTAGCAAACCAATTACTTCAGTATTTCCGTTAATCTTTCAATAATAAAATAAGAATCCAAACAAAAAACGATATAGCTTAAGGTCTTAGTGTTGTTTGTCTTCGACACTTTTCTTGTGACGACCCGATTTTTTTTTTTTTTTTTAACTAATAAACAAACATAAATACTTAGTATTTAAAATGCCCATACATTTTAAATACCCTCCAAGTACTTACACAAAAACTACAATACAATACATACGACCCGAACCGGTTGAACTCCACCTCATACTCGCGTACCGACCGATCCTCCTGAGTCAATCTCGCGAGCCTCGACTCTAACCGGTTGAACGCCTCCTGAGGGAAAAACTTGGAGTTAAACTCCTCCACAAAATCCGCCCAAGCCATCTCAGCCTGAACTCTTCGGGCTGCCACACCAATCCACCAGAGATGCGCATCACCCTCAAGATAATGGACCGCAATGTCCATTTGGTATCCCGCGGGACACCTACTCGCGAGGAAATTCCTCTCTAACCTCCTCAACCACGCATCAGCGTCCTCAGGATTAGCACCTCCAAGGAAAAACCCCGTGCCTATCCTCTGCATCTGCTCCATCATCTTAAGGTAGGATGGGAGCTCCTCAACAACCACAGCTGCTACCTGAGGCTGAACCTCAACACCCACCGGAGCCACAAGAGTCTGAGCCGGTACCCTCTCTGGTAACCGCTCCAACAACACCGTCAAGAGATTAGCCAAGCGATCAATAGGAGCCTGAACATCACCCGCTGCCACTCTCGCAGCATCCGCTGCTATACCCGCAGCACCAGCTGGAACACCAGCCACTCCAGCACGCATGCCAGACACACCGTCAGACCCCACATGACTCGCAAGCGAATCCTCGACCCGCTCTTCCACAACACGACCCCGGCCACGGCCACGGCCTCTACCACGCCCTCTAGCCATCTGCACTCGCAAGAACAAAGACTAAGGACACTAAAACACAATCATCACAATAAAGATAACTTACCGTGGAATCGCACAAGGCTCGAAGAGGATGATTCTAAGACCCCATGCAATACCCAACTAACCCTGAGCCACCCAGGCTCCTAGAACCGTTTAGGCTCTGATACCAAAACTGTAACGACCCGATTTTTTTTTTTTTTTTAACTAATAAACAAACATAAATACTTAGTATTTAAAATGCCCATACTTTTTAAATACCCTCCAAGTACTTACACAAAACCACAATACAATACCAAACATAGAATACGCAATTCTACAATACAGCGAAAAATACAATACAATACAATACGGTAAAGCAAACAACCCCGGTCCTAATCATCCTCTCCCTCCGAACCTTCGATTCCACGATCACACCTTATCTTTACCTGCATCGACAAAAGTGATGCATCAACATTTGGAAAAAACCAAACGCTGAGTGAGATTGATCTTCCCAACAACAGGTATGCGAAAACCACACGCAAGGCATACAACCAAATCACAATTCACGCATGAACAAGATTCCCATAAAGGTCCTATCAATTCCTAACATCAACGCATGCAAGGCAATCAATAGCAAAACATGTCTAGCACCATAGCAATTCGACACACACGAAAGCTAACCAGGAGACACACAAGACAACCACACAAGGACGGCCATCGGTTGCGACCGATGGACCTGACCGATACAACCCATCGGTCCGTCCTAACCGCTACAACTGTCCTGGCGAATTGACGGGAAAAGCTGCAACCAACCCATCGGTCTGTCCTGACCGATGGACCTGACCGCTAGGTCACAGCGGTCTGTCCTGACCGCTACAAGTGTCCTTGCGAAATGCCAGGAACACTGCCACACGACCCATCAGTCCAACCTGACCGATGGTCCTGACCGATAAACCCCATCGGTCTGCTCCAACCGCTGCAAATGTCCATGCGAAATGCCTGGAACACCGTAACACAACCCATCGGTCTGACCTGACCGATGGATCAAACCGCTAGGTGCCAGCGGGCACTTCCATCGGTCATGCCGGACCGATGGAACCCGCGGAAACCACTAAACTTGATTTAGACCAAGCTTAACAAGCATCAAGCACAATTAACAAGCTTCACAATCAATACACAAGCCTAACCACACTAGATTAAGCTTAACAACAAGGCCCCAAAGCCTCTAAGCAACCTAGGCACAACCTCAAAGCTTGTCTAAACCCCACAAACCCCCAAACAAGGCCTAAGCCACCTTTGGTCACAACTCACCTTAGCAAATGGAAGAATCAAGCCTAGATTGAACCCCCCAAGCTCAAGAAGACTCCTTCTTCTTCCCTAGCCTTTCCGCCAACACCAAGCTCCAAGATCTCCCCTTACAAGCTTCTCCCAAGCTCACTACAACAGATCCGAGCTCAAGAACTCCCTAGAACCCTTCCTCTTGCTTCCTTAGCTCACGGCAAGCTCGCCCAAGCTCAGCCCAGCTCACGCCAAAACTCACAAGCTTCAGCCACTCTTTTCCTCCAAGCTCACAAGCTCACACACACAAGGAGAACAAGCTTCTCACAAGAACTAAGCTTCACCAAGCTTACAAACCCACTTCTCTACTCCTTTCCCTCTTCTCTCTCTCGCCAAACCAGCCCAAACTTCAGCCAACAAAAATGGCAACTCACGATGGAGAAGAAGAAGAAGAGAAGAAAAAGAAAGTCAACACAACTTTCCAACCTTATGAGAAAAACCCCAAAACTTCCGAAACAATTTATGACACCCCCAGAACAAATCAAAAAAGACATTTTAACCCAAACGTCACTTCCTCAAGACTCGTCTCCGGTTCATAAACTCGAAAGGACATCCCAATTAATTACCGATAATTAATTTCCGGGATACGGGCGTTACACTTCTTCTGCCCCAGGCCCTTGAGATGATGACAGTGCCTGAATACCAATAAATAAAATGTACACAAATCAGTCCCAACATGAACACAAAACTATCAACACAAACAAGAACACAAATCAGTACCAAAATCAATGAATTAACTACGAAGATGAAAACATAAAAATCACACGTCTCAAACAGAACTGGATCATGCATACCTGCTCCTCAGGTGCAGCATCTTCATCTTGTGTCATCTTCATCTTCTTCTTTGGGTGTATCTTGCAGCCAGCTGCACTGTGTCCAGGTGCACCACATTTTGAACAGTGGATGGTGCGGCCAGCCCTTCCAAGTGTTTCTTTCTGCTTCTTCTTCTTTGGTGATTCATGTTTGCCTTTCTTTCTCGGAAACTTGGTTTGTTTCTTCTTTTTCTTTCTCCCAGGAAGTGTGGGTTCTGGAGGTGGGGTTATTAATCTGAAAGTACCTCTCATCCAGAAATGTGGTCCTCTTACTCTGTTGATGGATTCACTGTAAGTCTCTTGCCACATAAATGTGGAGAAGAAGTCTGAGACATAATTTTCTGTATCTAAGCCTGTATCTATTATTGCACCATAAGCATGTTCACATGGTATTCCTGTGATTTGCCACTTCTCACATGAACATGTCCTCCTTGTAGTGTTGACATCATAAGAATTTCCAAAAATAACAACCTCAAACACTCCATGAGTAGCAGGAATCGTTCTGCACTTCTCTGCATCCTCTTTGTCTGATTCAAGCATTTCGACAACATATTTTGTATACCTCTCCTGCCGCCTCAAAGATTTCTTGTTTCTCTTTGCGATTCTGAGCATTGCTTGCCTTCTAATTGTTTCCAACTTTGGTACTATTGCCTTACCTCTAGCTTTGGTAATAGTTGAGTTAAACGACTCAGTTGAATTGTTATCTACGTCCTCACAGAAGCTTCCAAGCCTATAAAACGCCAAAGACCAAGACTTTACCCTCTCCAAGTAGATCTAATTTTTTCAAAGATCTTTAAAAAAGTGCCATCCAGCCATATGATTGGCCGACAATACCCTCTCCAAGTAGATCTAATTTTTTCAAAACAGACATAGAACCGATTAAATACATCTAAACCAGCAGCATTAGGTGTAGTTTCAAGTACCACACTTGATCTCGGGTTTGTACCAAGTATCTCTTTCACATAACCGTGGAGATGAGCAAACTGTTGTTCGTACTCCTTTTCAAGTCGTGCCAAAGCCAGCAGTCTTCCTCTTTGGCATTGATTTCTCGACGCCACTAATTTCCAAATATCCTTGATTTGCTCTTGAATTTTTTCTTGCATTAATTTACTATCTTCCCTCAGTTTGTCCAGAAACAACGTCGCTATAACCGGACTTTTAAGAAGCTTACACTTCCCATTAGGAGTACAACTGTGATACTTGTACCTAGACTTCACCAACCACTTTTGACTCGACTTATCATAAGAGCAATATATCCGCCATTTACATTTGCCTCCAATTCCACACTTAAAGCTAAGCTTTGTTTTATCCCATCTATCTTGCCTAATGTTCTTTCCTTTGCTAAGAGCATACCCTAACACCGCCTCTTTAAACTCAAAACCCGAATAGAAAGCTGTTCCCAAAGCTAGCTTATCTTTTGATCTCTTTCTCATTCTTCTATCTCTTATTACCAAGTCGTCCTCATTTTCATCCGAGCTTTCAGGAATAGAATTACGGCCAATAAACTCCTCATCAACAAAGTCAGCAACCGACTCCTCAACCTAATGCTCATATCGATCTACAAACTCATCATCTTCACCGTTGTTATCTTCAGCATTCTTAGTTTCCTCATTAACATTCACGTTTTCCTCTCCACCCTCTGTTCTAAATTGTTTTTTAGCATGCTCTGTTTTTTGCTTCTCACTTTCATATTCTTTTTCTCTATCATTCTCATTCTCCCTGTAACAACAAACAAACCAAATATTGACACAAATTGATAAAAATACATATGGTGATATATTCAATGGCTGAAACTTTATTCTTCTCAACCAATTTTATTCGTCTCAACATGTGTAATAACCAATAACTTTGTATCTTCATCATCGTTGCTGAAAGTTGAATGAGCAACACATAATGAAGACCATGTAATAAAAGCCAAATGACACAAATCTCTCATGGAGGCAAAATTAGAATCTTATTATAACTAGAGAATCACCTAGGAACATTGGCGAGATGAAAATCTTCATTATCCTTCACGATAATGAAGATGCAAAACGAAGAACCCTTTAACTATATCTCCTCAATTTCGCTCTCCTTTACTGCTTCTGTTGATTATCTTTTGTCGAAACAAGGTATCGTGTCGATAAAGATTGTTTTTGTCGGGCTTGGAAATTTTAGGGTTTGGGGTTTTAACATTCTAGGGTCGGACAACATGGTTTCGGGTCGGATTATGGGCAAACACAATTTTTCAATCGCGTTTTAGTTAACTAAACACAATTAAGCAGATTTTATTAAATTTGTGGAATTAATTTGATTTAAATAGTATGGGTGGATTAGTAATGAGTCTAAAAGTTTGGGTGGATATAGAATGGGATTCAATAGTTCAGGGGGTTTACTGAAGTCAACCCTAATATTTATAATTAATTTGGTATCGAGCTCAAGAATTGGAGGAGGAGAAAGTAACAAGATAAAGAAATTAAAGAGAGAAAACGTAAACCCTATGGTGAAAGATCACCTCAGAAAAGATGCACACTCAAAAGACCTCACAATACAAAATGTGCATAAAAAGAATGAAAGAATTTAAAATCAAGCTCTTACCTACTCAGGGACAAAGGCATAAATTGGATCAAAACTAAAGTTCACGATTGCTTCGCCTCTACATGCCCTCTCACAAATCCTCTGATACTTTCCGTCTTTACTCGTGCAACTCCATATTAGATATGATTTCACATTGTGCAATTGTAAGTGTCGTCTTACCCGGATGAATCAAAGTAAGCCTGCTAACAAAGCTCCTGGATCATTAGCATCCACCACTGGGCTAGGTGGTTGAGATAAAGGTGTTGCTGGTACTGGCACTGCTGGAACCACTGGTACTGGCACTGCTGGGACCAGGGCTCGAGATCCCAGTGGAATGGCGATTAGTTGTTCTTTAATGAATTCTTTTAACCTGTAAGACAAGGTAAGTCAGTAAATTGCAATGGAAGTTTACGATTTGTGCTAGTGGCAGAGATGATATCATACTCAAATGTAAGGGTAGGATCTCCTGAGGACACTGTTAATCGCAGTTGGGTTCTATCTGCTGGGTCTGTTTCAATCCTTGCCTGACAATGTAAAAAATACAAATATAAGCCTATGAGATAGTATTCAGCTTGGAATTTTAGAAAAAAGTTAGGAAATCTCACCAAACAGAGCATGGCTCTTGTATTTTCAGAGTAGAAGGTTGTGCTTGCCACTAGATTATTAGGGTTGGGATCCTATAACATAACCACAGAATAATATATCAACATAAGCATAACGTATGCAAGGAAGGTCCATGAAGAAGTGAGATTATATAGAATACTTACAAGCCCGGGGCATATCGTCACCCGGAAACTATTGAACAGATTTTCCATTTCCGGAAGAGCAAGAGGTCTTACACCTCTAACCTGCAAGATATTGCAGATTCATTTCATAGAAAAGTTTCAAGAGAAATTGACTTTCTTTGCTGCTTATAATTTTTTATTACATTGGCTGTAGAATTAGAAAAGCTGAGGAATACATACAACTTCTTGAAGTTTTAATGGGGGTCCTGAAAGTGATCTCCATTGCGGGAAGAACTCTTCAGATGTCAATTGTAGAGGTTGAAGAAACTTATTCAAGACTGCCGGGAGGCGTAATTTGGCACTGACCTATAAGAGAGACAAGAAGTTAGGAACCAGATAAGAAACCCTGCGTATAAACAAGCTATCATATGGATGTTGCAGTAACTACCATACCATGCTTGTACCAAACTTGTAGGAGAAATCCAAAACCGCAACATCCCTGCTAGGACGAATGTTCATCACTTCCAGTGGACATTGTACCTATGACCATGAGAAACGTAATGTAAGAAAATAAACAAATTAGATATAATTATATAAATGTTAAGATCAAACTAACCTACAAACATAGAAGTACCTGTGCTCGAGGAGGTATGGTATCAGGTACAAGAGACAGTTCCAATTTTAAATGAGCAGGGGGTAGTATTATAGCTTTAACAGATGTAAGAGGAGAAGTATTTTTGTTTCCCAGGAAGAGGGTAAGTCTCCCATGGTGTCCTCGCCATTCAGCTTTCACACCAATCTGAGACGCGATCATTGCAATCATAATGAATATGGTTAGTGACTATGTGTTCATTGTGATCTTCATTGATAAAAGTAGCCCAAAAAAGAAAGAAGTCTCTGCCATCTGTCAAACAGATGAGCAAACATAAATAGAAAGTAGAATCAAACCTGAATATAAGGATCCTCGTATAAAACACCACTATCTTTCAAACATAAAGCATGAAATCTTTCAGCGATATTTCCAATCGGCTGTTTAAGAAAACAAAGACAAATAAGAAAACAATAATGAGTATCTAAATAGCTATTATAATTGACTGCAAAAAACGATAAGATGTACTTTATTGGTATCAACACAAATGGATACAATGTTAGATATGATAAGTCATTATGTACCAGCTCCTCAGAATGTAGGATAATAACATCTGAGTTATGATGCTGATATAATATAAGGTATCCCATTTACAATGTATATGCAACGATAGGTGAACCCAAAAAAGGGCTTATACAGAAATTAACTTAAGACTATAAAAGTAATTAGCTAAAGTTGTTTAGATATAGCATTTCATCCATGTTTAGCCTACTATGCAAAAGAAAGCAAAGGAAAGAGAGAAGAAAAAAATACCTCCACCGTGTTTGCTTGTTCACCAACAGGTACGATGGCTGTGCCATCAACTTCACTTGGAACTCCTTCCTCCTCTGTGAGACCATGTTGTTGACTCGAGATTTCTCCCGGCAGAGCCTCTATTGCCAGAGGTAGGGGTGTCCCATTAGCTTTGATTCCACTCATGCTTGGAACCTTCAAAGGTGGGGGTGTCCCATTAACGGGTTTTGGGTCAGCCAAAACCAAAGCATTTGAAGGTAGCTGTTGCACTCTAAGCTTGATCGCACTCTGATCTGCAGTATCTTCGACCTCTTCTACCTTTTTTATCAATGAAGACTATGGAAAGACACGAAAATTTCCAACATCACAATCTTCCATCATTAGAAAGTTTCAACAAAATTACCATATAAGCTGCTTAAAAATTCATGAAGTAAGTGAACAAACCTGGCGCTCCGGGAATTTTGGCATCTCAGCCAATACATCCATCAAGGCAGCCCCCTTTTTACTCAATTCAAAATATTCAACTGCTCGTTGTTGTATCTCAACATCAATACTACTCTCATATCTGCCAACAGAAAGCCCTCCTAAGAAATTTGATTCGGTTACCGAAAAAGCAGCGCATAACATGACAAGCAAAGCTACTAGAATGAAGAACAAGGTAAGCGACTCACTTCTTAAATACAGTCCAAATCTGCTTTTGCAATTCCATATCTGGAGGTTGAGCGTGCATGAGAAGCTTTGCATAGGTCGAGAGAAGAAGAGAAATGGTGGGAGTCCTGAGAAAATACAAGGGTGCCTAAGGTATATAGCAAATAAAAGCTACCTAAATAGAAGAAAGAGCACCATGCATCGAACTATGTCTTCTTACGATACTGTGGGAAGCTTCTCATGTAAAATGCCAAAGAGCTCTCTTGGACTACATCCAGGTAGTCTAGCAAGAAGGTGACCATACTCCCCCAAAATATAAGCACTGACCTGATACATGTAGTGCAATATAAGTCACTCTAAACTCTGTAATTCACATAAAGTTTAAAAGGTATAGAATCGTATCAAAGTTCAAAATGTATTAACTGCATTATGCAATATATAGAGCTAATTCTAAGAAGTACGGGCATACAAACCTTCACCATTGTCTCATGTATCGCAATGTTTTCCATATATTCTCTTACTTTTGATGCTGCATAAGGCTGACACATCAAAGAAACTCTAAATTCAGAATGTCACAAACAGGATGTAATAGATTTTCTGTAACAAACTTGTTACCTGCAGGTCTTCATTATTTGTTACGAATTGTACCACACGGAACCAAATGTCATCACTAACAAAATCTCCCGCCTTATCAATCAACTGAAGGATCACATCTACATACCTGATGGATATTAAAGGAATCATGTTGTGTAGCAAAAGAATGATCAGATTTAACGTGTCCGAAATTATCGAATTCTTAACAATTGGTTATGGATGACACTGTTATTGTGTGCATCTCAAAAAACGATGTACATATTATTATACTGAAACCAAAGTTATCCTTACCAGGATAGATCAGGAGCAAACTTCTCAGCGAGAATAGCAGCTTTAAGTGATAACTCCTCACGCATAGCAAACTCAGCTGTGCTAAGATACTGCAATATATTTTTTATATTGAATAAAATTTAACACCATCAGAACTAATACTTCTATTAAATATCACATATAGAAGTAACCAATAGATAAAGAAAATATTGATCTTTACAAGAATTACCTGTAAGAGCTCTTCGACTATATCCTTTGCATTTGACGCATCACACATTCCATAAAGCAGATCAAGAGCTCGCCTACGAATACTGCAGGAAAACTCAACTAATCAGCAAACTTGATACTAAGAGCACAAGAACCAACGTATGCAGATATAAAACCAAATAACTATGAGAAAAATATTGAATCAAATGACTATCCCTTAATTATGCTGTCTGACAGGCAGGCAGCAACAGGGAATAAATGACCCTGATATAAACAAACCTGATATCAGGATCCTTCAAAGAGGTGATTATCTGAGGCTGATGCTTTTTTATGATATCTTGGGCATCTGTGATCATCAACATTCGTGTCATATTTTCCTGCAACGTTTGCAATAGATGCATCATTATGGCCAACTAATAGATGAATAACCGACATGCAAATCTTATGATACACCACAAACAGTATACAAAGTTCCGGCTAGGCTTTACAAGCAATAAACCATTAAATGAAAACTCACCAAGCCTAGATATCTGATGTTGGGCTCACGTAAAGAAATAAATTTGCCAAGGAGAGCAACACACTGTGACATCATTTCCTTCTCAGCATTGAGATGCATGACCTACAGAGGAACCACATTGACAGGTTATAATACTTTTCACCAAAGTAAAGAGTTAAGAACACATTCAAATCGTCTATTCCTGATAAACCACTTACAAATAGCATCAGACCTTTTAAGCAGAGTATACAAATAAAAGCAAGCAAAAAGAAGGTAAAAGACAGACTAGACAGTTAGACCAGCAAACAAATAATTTACCAATGATTAAAAAATCTAGGTCATTCCTTAACAAAGTATCTTAAGGAAAATGTCCATGCACAAGTCAGCATTATGTTTTTGAGTTCAGATGTTTTTGCAAGAGAAGAAGTTGAGAAATGCAAAAAAAAAAAAAGAGGAAATGGAATATTGCATCACTAAATTTCATGGCATAAACTTGTCAGTCTGTCTGGCAATCTTACCAAAGATAAAGCTTCAAAGAGCACAGCGTGAGACGCATTGTTTTTGTTCACATTTTTTACAACATCTGTCCCCATCAATATCCGTTGTAGGACCTGAAGTTTCCATAGCAAATATTATGAGGCCGAATTAAAAAACGTATATCAGAAAGTTTCTTGGAAGAAATTCAACCTCGAAGAGCGATCTTCTGGTGCTGGGATCTTCAATGGTTGGAAAATACTGAAGAGCCCTCATAGTTTTCACCTATGCTAACAAAAAAAACATATAAGCATCTAAGGTAATCCTTAAAAGAGCCACACATATACATCAAAGTGGTACAAGCCCCGTTTTCAAAAGCTATTTCACTTAAAATGGTAAGAATTCAGGGGCATGTAAGGCGATAAGCTATAGTGAAAATGAATCAGTAAAGCGAGTTAAGACAAACCTGGAGCCAAGGTGATGGAATACCATAGTATGTGTACTCCTGAGGAACATCCTGATTCCTAGCAAGGCGTTCTAATGTTTTGACACATTTGGGCAGACAACTCGAGTATCCTTCGTGATCATTGGATACCAAAGATACAAGAAGACTCATAGAAGATGTCAAGACACCAAGATCACGTTCATCCAAAAGTTGTGCCATATGATCTGCCCTGTAAGTATATGAAAACCAGAATAAGGAAAAAACACACGCATAAACTGAAACAAACAGAAACACCAGAGTGTTTAATACACACCAGCCATCAGCAGTGACGACATCAGGATTTTTCCTGAATAAGCGCAGCAGGCAAAGTGCAGCCTTTTTCCTAACAAGAGGTCTGCAACTGCTAGAAATCTGAAGCAAACAAGCCCATAAGATCAATTGTTAAGTACTCATATGGAAGAGATGCAACATTATCGAGTCACTTACTAGTAACTTTTGAACATCAGGTGCCAACGACTCTGCAAATTCTCGTCCTCCAATATTTCCAACCTGCAGAGGAAATTGAACATATGACAGTAAAAAAACGCTACAGAAGGAAGCATAATTTAATGAAGAAAATGGCTTCAAATACCCAAATAAACATGAAACACATAATGTACGCATTTGACCTACGTTGAAATATTAAACTACATCTCATAGCCTGAAAGACTGTAAGACATCAACAGATTATAGATGAAAGAGCACTTACCAGAGTCAATGCCAGACACTGGAAAGTCTCATTGCGTCCAATAATATCGTTTCGGACTGCATTTATTGCCAACCTCAAAAACTCATGATTTTCATTGAGCAAGCACGACGTGACAATGTATCCAACCTGTATTCATGAATGAAAACTTGAATTCAGTTAAAGCATGAAAACATAATTAAAACTGCAAATAAAATCTTTGGGAGATAAAAGAACACCAATGCATTTGCAGAGAGAACTGATAATTGTTTGTAACATCATATATCATTATTCACATAATAAAACTGCTAGTGTACTTTGCACCTAAAATAATATCATAATTCTAGTTCTTAAATATCTAGCTCTCTAAGAGATTTAATTGAAACCTTTCTTTATTCCAGTTTGATAATATATTCGTAACCAAACAGGTAACTCTGCATATTACCCTTCCCTGTCTAAAAAGCAATAGTTAAATCTGCAAATGAAAGGAGCTTGGAATACCTGCTTTTCAGGATACTTTGGTGCAGATATGAGCGAAACCGCCTCCGTATGACCAAAATCCACATCGTAACCCAGCATATGTATATAAAGTATTTTCCACACATATTTCTTCTTCTTATATGGTGTCAATACCTGTCATACATAAAACAGCTGGAAAAATTTAATCACCAAATGCATGAACGATTCATTTCAAACTCTGAATCACGAAAGAGACAATAAGTACACTCAGAGTGATACATTAATATACTATACACTCCTTATCTAATTTGATTGAACAACCCGGAAAAAAAGATTGACAAGCCAATCATAAACGTTGCAAAGCATAAAAAAATGGCTGATCCTTAACATCTAACCCACTATACTAGTATAATGTCACTAGTCCATAAAACAACTAAGACATTATAATATCTATCAAGGGCCACACTTTGGATTGACAGAATGTCGCACTATCTGATGACATATGAAAACTAAGGATGTACTAGGTAATCTAACAATGGATCCCATATCTTCCCTTCGTTCTAACAATGGATCACATTGCAACTAAATTCAGGTAACAGAATCTTGAAATAAAAATGCCTAAAGGTCAGCTGAAATTGCACATTCGTCTAATTCCACAACGGCAGCTCTTAACCGAAAATCTAAAAACTTCAATCTACCTTGATCTCAACGCAAACAGATATTTCTCCACTGAAATTACTATCTAAGGAGAAGCAAAATTGGATATAAGCTCAGCTGAAATAGCACATACTTGTAATTCCACAACGCAACAATTAACGAAATTCTTAAAACTCCAATATCTACCTTTATCTCAACACAAACGAATACTTCGCCATTGAAATTACTATCGAAGGAGAAGCAAAAAAGGATATAAGAAGAAGAAACCTCAAACCTTATCATTTTTGAAGCAAGTACGAATGTTACCGAGCTCCTTATCGACTCGGAGTATCTCGGCTTCCTTGTTCTGGCAATTTCGGATGTCGCTGATAAAAACCGAGAGGCCTCTCATTCCGCTCATGGTGGAAAGGTTTCCTAAGATCTACCTTCGCCGTGGCGTCGCACTTGTAGATCTTCTCGTTATATTGGATATGAATACGATGGCAACAGCTTGTGCATAAGAAAATCGTCGGAAAGAGGGATCAGAACCATAATCTGGAAATGAGAAATGGCTTCTCCGATCGTCAAATTCAAAAGGTGGGATGATGATGATCTGTGGAAAGGTGAATGAGGAAAGATTTTTTTGTTTTTCTTTGTTTCCTAATTAAATTTGTTTATAGGATTTAATTTACGAAGACCACCAAAAACGAGTTTTTACTTCTTCTTTTTGACACTAGCTGTTGCAAATTGGAAACTGTGTTCAGATTTTGCAAATTAAAAAGTACTTGTAATGTGTTAAGATTTATTATATCATACAAACATGTAAATTTATATTTAACGTTTTATTTATGATGTTTTACATAAACAAGAAATGTGATATCTAGTGACATACCGAGATACATAGTTTTACAATGTGTTTAATAATATATTTCATCATATTTGTATGAAAATTGGGATTATTTTTTATTTAGCTCGTTAATTTATTTGTTAACTTATACGTTTAAGTATTTATTTAAATTGATAATTTAGTTGTTAGCAGTTAATTTATGTATTAACATGTTTATTTACCTTGCTAATATTTCATTTACCTCGATAATATAGTTAGTAAAAACCACTTATGGATTCACATTTAATTTTTAATTTAACATAGCATAATATATATATATATATATATATATCTATGATTAAAAATTATATGTAACAACAAATGAATAACTAAATAAATATCGAGTTATTTATATTTGTCACAAGTTAAGTATTTATTTGTTCTCTGTTTTACTCGGTAACTAAGTTATTAACATTTATATATTTTATTAACGTATTTGTTGGTGAAAATAACCTTCATGGGAGAATGATGCAAGCACAAGCGTGCCTCATGGGTAAAAAATAAAGCATTTGCTTTAAATCTCCAAATTTTAAGTATATTTTGGGTCCCAATTTTTATTTTTAATATATTAGTAAAATATTTATTATAATGCTATTTTTAGTTTAAAATTCTATTTCACATACTAAAAATAGTATTAAATATTTATAATATTTTACAAAAATATTTTAAATTTTAGTATATTATATATTAAAATAATGTTAACTAAGAAAATAGATTAAAAAAATAGCATAAAATTATATTTTTATAGTTCAAGAAAATAGTATAAAATTATTTTCATAGATTATTGAATAGTATTAATTTTTTTCTAATTTAATATAAAACAATAAGTAAAATTTTAGTTATACGTGTTTTATTATGAAAAATATATAAAATACTTTTTTTTTTGCTATATGCCTCTAAAACTCTAGGCACGGCTCTGAATGCAGGCGAATACAACGAAAAAACAATTATCAATACGAAAAAAAAAAACAAAGCTGATAACAAAAGAATTAGATGAGACACAACCAATGAGAAAAACAGATAAAGGTAATAGGAAAAGAAAGTTTCTCTCTCCTACATAACTAATTTTTAAAAAAACCATTACTACTATCTAATTTTTGCATTATTCATTGGTATGGAAAGCAAATTCCCTAAAAAGAAATATCAAGAATAAAAATAAACCAAGAAAAAAGAAAAGAAAATAAAAAGAGAAACAAGCAAAAAGGAAATCATGAAGTAAAGACAAACAAGGAATATGAAAACTATATTATTATTTTTTGATAAAATGCTTAGGAATACGGAAACTATTTACAATAGAAATTAACAATTTACTATTAGTGTTAAAATAGGATCCTTGTGTTAGACTTTTAACTTTTAATATACATGGACAAGAGAATAACAAAGAGAAAGAGATTTAATAAAAAGAGAGTTTCAAGCAAAAATCATTCTCAAATATCCAACAGTTTATTCAAAAAGGACTATATCATACAGAGTAAACATCATCATGTCTGTAATTGAAAATCTTTCTCTGAAACTCTCGAACTGGCGAGCCACAAGTCCTCTTTGTCGCTGTCGCCGTCTCGTAGTAGTTGTGGTCACTGTTATGTTCGTTACGGAATCTGCATAACCTGTAAATCGACGGTGGAAAAACACCGAGGCTTAGCATTCGATTATCTCGTACAAGGTTTGCAGCTAAGCCACGAAGCTGTGGCGTTAATGAAACGCTTTACAACACGATTTTATTGTCTCAACGAGAGGAAGCTTCACCTTGTCCTTGACTTGGACCACACGCTTCTCCACTCTATTAGGGTTTCAGATCTTTCCCATGAAGAAAAGTACCTAATCAAAGAAGGAGATTCAAATACAGGGGAAGATCTATGGAGGTTGGGCAGGAATTTCCTGACAAAGCTACGGCCTTTTGTTCGCGAGTTCTTGAAGGAAGCCAATAAGATGTTTAGAATGTATATTTACACAATGGGTAATCGAAGATACGCTAAATCCGTGTTGAAACTGATTGATCCTAAGAGAGTCTATTTCGGAAATAGAGTCATAACAAGAGACGAGAGTCTTTATATTAAGACGCTTGCTTTGGTTTTGGCTGATGAGCGTGGAGTGGTCATTGTGGATGATACGCTTAATGTTTGGACCCATCACAAAAGGAACCTAGTGAAGATTAGCGAGTACCAGTACTTCAGAATCAATAGGCAACAAAGGTCAAAGTCTTACTCAGAAGAGAATAGAGACGAGAGTGAAAACGATGGTGGATTAGCCAATGTTCTGAAATTACTCAAGAAAGTTCACTGTGGATTCTTCAGAGTCCAAGAGAGTTAAGAGTCACAAGACGTGAGGTTTCTCCAGCAAGAAATAGATTTTAAACTTCTCAAATTGTGATTCATTCTTTGTTTTTGTCTTTTACATTGTGATTCATAATGTTGTAACTTCAGTTTATTTTTTGGGTCCAGCAAATGAATATACATATTGCTCAAATCAAACAACCTTTTGAGTAGCTTAATTCTTTTATCAAACGTTTCAATACATCCGAATAATAAAAAAGATTCTATATTATTGACAAAGCAGCAACTTGCCTGTAGAAATGGAGGTAAGGAAGAAATATTTACATGTCACAACAAACAACAACACATGTACATAAATTCAAACAGAATCATATCAAATCAGACAAGAATTATAGTTTCTTTGGTGTATATAGATCTAACTCTATTTATTTACTTTGAACGTGTATATCCATATCCCCAAAACCACAAATTTTTTTATAAAGGCTTGTATTTTTCGAAACCCATCTTTCATGGTAAGAGTCTTCAAAGCTTTTACCTCGGAGGCAAAACCGCGACAAATACTGGGAACCGCAGAGGGGAGAACACAAAATGCTTTGTTGTTCTTGGTCCCTTTTCACGTCAAACCAAACCCTTTTCTGTGGGGTTTCACGGATTCGTTGTGTTGAGTTTGAAGAGAAGATTGGATGATAAATGTTTTTTGGAGGGAGATTATCCGAAAAAGGAGAAGCTTCTGCGGTGTTTGGAATGGCGGGAGGAACGAGGCAGTTCCTGGTTTGCGGCAACAGATCTAGGAGTGTTGGTCACTGAGCTCTGAACTGTATCATTCTTGGCATCAGAGGCTCGCGGAAGAAGAAATTTGCAGCCAATCTTGACCAGACGAGGCGAGCTCAAGGAGCTCACTCTCTTCTTCATCTCCTGCTTGATACTCTGAAACTCCTCTTCTAGTTCTCCAACTCGTGACCTCATTTTCTGCATATCAACTTTTAAAACCTGGTTTTGGCGCACAACGGTAACCCACCCATCTCTCTGAACTATCTCATGTCCCGTTCTACCAGGAATGGTCAATGCATGAGCTGTTTCTGTGTTTGCAACATTGAGACTGCCTGCGAGAGCAGTTCTAAGATGCATTTGTTCGAAGAAGAGGACTTGAAGAACAACTCTTAGCGGTAACCTATCGTTATGAGAAGCATGAGCGCAAGCGTCAATGGAGAGTCTTTGGTAGTCCATAATGTTGCAGAGTTGTTCCTTATCTCTATCTGATAGCCATGGATGCTCCTGAAAAGTTCAAATTCATATTCAATATTGAATCTTTTGGAGAAAAACTTGAAAAGAACGGAAGATTTGAGTATGATCCAACCTTGAAATAGATATCAAATGCTCGGTACAGACCATCGTACAAGGGTCTTGAAGATTCTGGAAGAGCTTCTGCAAGAGACCGCATCTTATCCGGTTTCAAATTCACATCTGAAGCAACCTCTGCCATGTAGCTATCGACCAGCTTCGCCACTATTCTCAATGGCGCTGAAGAGGAAGGAGACATCTCTGGATCTAAAGATGGAGGAGAGAACTCGGTTAACTGTGAGGATGACGATGATGATACAAAATGGCGGATTATTCGTTCTACACAATCTACATTGTACAGTGTCTCTGAATCAGAATAGTTAAGAATCAGAAGATTCTCGAGCGTTGCAAGCTCCAACTGCATCCCTATTCTTCTCTCCAACATCTTTACGCAATTCCCGTCAACTCCTAAAATGAAAGCAACACGAAGGAGACCTAACAAGAACTTACAGAAAGATCTTCCTCTCTTTTCAGGTAGAAGGCTTAGAATGGTTTCAAGCAAAGCAATCTGATCAACAGGAGACATAGAGGAGGACGAAGAAGACGGTGCTAAACTAAAACTCACAACTTTTCTTCTACTTTTGCTGCTACCACTTGTTCCGCTCTGCCACCGTCCCAAACCCGGCAAGTACTTTCTCGCATAATACATCATAGCACCGGCTAAACTTTCAGCACGTATACCTTTTGTTTCCATCTTCTTGATGAGCCTTTTAAACAAATCAACACTTAGATAAGAAATATCTTCGTACCACCAATCCGAACCTGAGCTTCTCATTCTCGCCCCTGTGTTTATTCCATTCCATAAAATGCTTCCACCTGGACTCTGCAATGTACCATACATCATCATAGGCCATCCAAACAAACTCGGGTCAGTACACACCATCGTGGACACAGCGTTCATCAGTTTGGGTATCATCTGAAGCTTTTCTGCACTCTTCAACACCGGAGTAGAGCTTTGTAAGGCCAAGATACAATCTTTCCAATTGCGAAGCACATGTTTATGCAAAAATGTTTCAACTTGGGAAATCAAATTATCTTCCCCGTATTCATTTGTCATTTCTAGGTACTCAGCGGCACAGTGTATGGAAACTAAGTTTTTCGCGGTGAAATCTACTCGAGCCCCGTAACAGAATCTAGCAACTATCAGGAAAGTGTCCGCGCCACCAGGGAACTCTTCAAGCACTGTTGTCCATAGAGATTTCTTATCGATACTTTTAGACTCTTCATACATTCGTGCTAGCTTTCCACATTTTGACACCAGCGGAAACTGCAAATACACGGATACATACACATAGATAGTTGTTAGGAACTTAACTAATAGACACAAGTACAAAGATGCAAATGAGGCCTACATATGTATATCTCAGTAAACATAACCATAATAAAGGTAATACATATAACTAGTAGCTGAATCTATGTAGCTTAAAATGATCTAATAGTTTCAGCCAAGTTCAACAAGTGAGCTGAATCTCTATACCTTGAGCATTTATGTTCCTAATATCATCATACTAAATCCAGCCTTGTTCCTATGATAATAAGATTCCATGGTAAGACTCAGAGATATACTTACTAAAGAAGACAAAGGCAATACCAAACTAAGGAAGAAAGCAAAGAATCAAAGAACAACCAAAAAGTTATATACCTTATGAAGATGGAACTTCACATCATCAACAACCACAGTTATATCACTTGACAGCCCTGTTTTGCAAAACCTGCAAAATGTAAAATCCAGCTCTCTTTAAGATATATAAGAACCAATTTACTTAAGAGTGAAGGTCAGGATCCAAAATTTCCCATTAAACAAACCAAATTGTGTTCACAATTCTCTCTTTGAGCATCTTTGAAATGATTTGGTTAGTGAGGAATAGAAAAAGCTAAATACTTTATGGACTATGAACTACAGACATCATAAAATTGGACAATTGAATGAAGTTTGAGCAAAACCCATGAACTGAAATTGTATAAACACACACTCATATACATGCAAATTGAGAGAGACAGAGAGATTTACCAATCGTTTCCTTCTCTGTGAAACTCAGAGACTTTGGCAACAGGTGACATGTCTCTCTTGAAAGAAAAGACCCAAAATTCAGCTAAGAAATATGATCAAAATTGAAAATTTCACATCTCACAAAGAAAAATGAATATGTACCCACCAAACCCCAGAAGTTTCTCTACAGAGAAATATATTAAAATTGAAAAGAAAAGGAAAAAAACCACTAAACCTCCATCAAATCAAAACTTTCAAACAAAAAGCAAATTCTAAGAAGAAGAAAAAAGAAATGATTGTTTTTCATAATTCAAATCAAAAGTCACAGAAAAGAGACGTCAAGAAGTCAAGAAGGGGTCGTTTTGTGGGTAATGGTGTGTGGACCTTTACAGCTAAAAATATCAACCAAAGACAGAAGAAAACATAACACGATTTGAAAAAAGCCAAAAATTAAAATATAAATACTTTCATTTTTCACAAAAATGGAAAACAAACAATTGTTTGGTTTTTGTCGAAGCTTTTGTGTTATTTTGCTTCTTCTTGTCTAAGTAGTCCTTCGAGTATAAAAAGACGAGAGAGTACACATCAAAGTAAAGAAACGATCTTATTATTTTTCTTGAAAAAAGAAAATGGAAATTGTAATTTATTTTAGTAGGTAATAAAAGAAAGATTATTTTAGAGTGAAATCAGGGAAAGTATTTTGATATAATCAGTTTATAGATCCCAAGAAGAAAAGTTTTTTTTTTTTTTTCTTTCCCTCTTTACGTTATGTATGATTTTCAGATGAAATTAAAAAAAAGAAAAGCAATAAAAGAGAGGGAATTAAGGAGACAAAGAGACAAAAGTAACTTTGTGTATGCGTTAAAGTTGTTACGACAATTTTTTAAGAACTGAGAGAGTCAAAATAGACACCACTTAAAGTTTTATTGCAGTAGCAATGGTACCTGATTTGATCTCATTACGAATAAAGTGACAATTTTTTTTCATGTGTTTCGTACGCTCGTGGAAAACTGGGTTAGTACTAATGTGTAAAGCAGCCATATTATCACAGTAAAGACGTATGGGCTCTATCATCTTGATGCCGAGATCAACCATAAGAGCTTTTATCTAAACTAGTTCCTTCGTAGTTCACGCCATTTCCCTGTATTCAGCCTCAGCAGATGAAAGACTCACACGATCTTGTTTTTTGGTTTTCCATGAAATAGGAGATTGGCCAAGTTGAATGAACCAACCTGTCAATGATTTTCGAGTTAACGGACAACCATTCCAATCAGAATCACACCAGCCATAGATACGAAGATCCGAATCCGCGCGAAGTAAAATGCCCTGTCCGGGACTGTTCTTGAGATACCGAATAACCCGCAGAGCTGCTGTCCAATGTTCTTCGCGAGGCTTACCCATGAATTGTGATAGTATATGCACAGAATACGCTATGTCTGGTCTTGTAACTCCAAGGTAAATAAGTTTACCAACAAGCCGACGGTATGATTCGGGATTTGGCATAAGAGGAATGTCATCCAAAGCAAGTTGATGATGTTGTTCAAGGGGAAACGTAGCTGGCTTCGCTCCAAGCATACCGGTTTCTGGCAAAATATCCAAAACATACTTCCTTTGGCTCAAATAAATTCCTTGTGGGCTTCTGGCCACTTCAATTCCTAAAAAATATTTCAACACTCCAAGATCTTTCATATGGAAGCATGTGTTAAGATAGGCTTTGAATTTTCCAATCTCGTCTAGTTTGTTCCCTGTGATTACGAGATCGTCGACGTAAACGAGAACCCGTATTTCAACCATATCTTTCTCCAGTACAAACAATGAATAATCAGAGTAAGTTTGACGAAAACCATACTTTTCGAGGGAGGAGGCAAGTTTAGCAAACCAACAACGCGGAGCTTGCTTCAATCCATACAAAGACTTGCGGAGACGACACACTTTACCATTGTTTGGAGAATTAAATCCTGGAGGTAATTTCATGTAAACTTCTTCTTCGAGATCGCCATGCAAAAACGCGTTATGTACATCCATTTGGTGGACTTCCCAATTTTGAGCTGCAACCAACGAAAGAAAAGATCGAACCGTAGTCATCTTAACCACTAAAGCAAAAGTCTCACCATAGTCAATACCTTCAATTTGCTTATTTCCCAAAATAACTAGCCGTGCTTTATAGCGTTCGATCAAGCCATCTGAACGGTGTTTAATATGGAACACCCATTGACAACCTATTGTCTTTTACCTTTCGGTAAATCTTCCAAAGTCCACGTATTATTCAGTTCAAGAGAATTAATTTCGTTTCCCACTGCATTAGTCCATCGAGGGTCTTTCATAGCTTCAGCAAAAGTTTTCGGTTCACTTACATTGGTTATAGCCGCTAAGAACACTTTGTGGTTAGCCGAAAAATTATCATACGATACTATATCCTCAATCGGATATTGACAAGTAGAATCTGCACACACTAAAGTTGTATCATAGTCTTTGAGATAGCCAGGAGGTCAGCGTTCACGTGTTCCTTGTCTCACCTGAACTGTTGCGTTCCCAGGCTCCGGATCTATTGTGTCACTTATTTCTTTAGCCTCTACACCATTATCGTCCCTTGTATTTTCAGACTCATTCAAAACAACAGCATCTGATGAAGAAGGTAAATTTAAGACCACAATATTTTTATCAGTCGTTCCATCATTTATTTCATCCTATGTTCCATCATTTATTTCATCCTCTGTTCCATCATTTATTTCAGCCAAGAATGGATCTTCAAGTGATGTGTCTGCAGAAGCTTGATAAGCGAAAGTATCTTCACGGAAAATGACATCTCTTGAAACTACAAAGCTTCTATTTTCCAAATCAAACACACGCCACCCTTTCTTCCCATGAGGATAACCGATAAACACACACTTTCTACTTTGGCTTTCAAATTTGTCTCCTTTGTGATCTTGATTAGGAATATAACAAACACAACCAATAACCCGAAGATGCTTATAGGACGGTTGCTTGCCGTACAAGATTTCGTATGGAGTTTTCCCATGCAGAATAGAAGATGGCATCTTATTGATCAAATACGCAGCTGCTAAAGCACACTCTTCCCAAAACTCAACAGGTAAATGTCCCTCAAACCGAACCGCTTTAGCAACATTGAGCAAATGTCGATGTTTTCGTTCCACTCGGCCGTTTTGTTGTGGTGTACCAACACAGGAGGTTTCATGGTGTATTCCCTTCTCCAAGAAATACGTCGCCAGTGATAAGAACTCACTTCCATTATCACTTCGGATCGTTCTAACTCTCTTATCGAATTGTTGATCAACCATTGCAACAAAGTACTTGATTTTTTTTGTCTCTCACTCTTTGTGTTCATCAAATAAATTCACGTCCCCCGAGAGAAATTATCGACTATAGTAAGAAAATATCGTGCTCCCGAGAAAGATGAAACTCGATATGGACCCCATATATCACAGTGAACCATTTCAAAAATCTTCGTAGTCTTATTAATACTCAAAGGAAAAGGACAGCGCGTTTGCTTGGTGCGGATACAAGTCTCACACGCTTTATTCTGAAAATCACTAGTACTACTAAAATCAAAGTTTGATAATGACTCCAGTACTTTCAAAGACGGATGCCCCAAGCGTCGATGCCATAACTCCACAGACTGATTTGCGAGACCTTTTGCCACCGCGGCTACTTCCGCACTCTGAAAATACAACAATCCTCCAACTGGTTTACCCACTCTAGTCAGCATCCTCGTAGTGCAGTCCTGAATAACACAACACAGAATAGACAATTGCATCACACAGTCGTTTTCTTCCATCAGTTGTGTCACTGATATCAAATCAAATCCCAGATTTTCAATGTAGTAAACCTCTATCAACCGAAGGTGAGAATTCAATATAACGGTCCCAACGATATCTGCCACTACCGTCTGACCATCAGCCAATATAATCTGAGTCGGCGTTGATCTTCTAAGGTTCGTAAGAATTTCTTTCTTACAAGTCAAGTGATGAGTAGCACCTAAATCTAAAATCCAAGACTTACCCGATTGATTCTCATCAGCTCCAATAGTTGCTGCATTCATAATCCTCTTCACGCTCAACCATTGTTCATCAGTTAAACCACACACAGCTGATCTATATGCATCTGTCACAGCCACATTAGCAACAGCGACGCTCGGCTGTCCCACAACTCTTGCTACATTCGCTCGTCCCGGTCCGCCGTGACCATGACCAGATGGTGCGCTCCCTCTACCTCGACTAATACGATTTCGCGGTCTATCTCCCCACCACTCGGGAAATCCCAACAGCTGAAAGCAGGTTTCGGCACGATGTCTGGTTCTGCCGCAATTTAAACATACTATGTTCGTTTCTCTATCATCTGGCCTGAATCGTGGTCTGTGAGTTTGATGCACCACAAACTCCATATTTTCAGGTTTGTCATCTTGAGTCTTACGCTTGATGTGTGCATCTTCATCTTGCGTTACTTTCAAATATGCATGCTTCAAGCTCGGCAAAGGTTCCTGTGACAACAAGTTTGACCTCACCATCCCAAAAGCTTCTTCATCAAGACCCATTAGAAAATCATGGACCTTATTTTCTTCTCTTCTCTTTTAGATTTTCACACTGAACTTGCAAGTGCACAACCCACACATGCAGCTCACTAGAGGTCGACAACAGGCAAGACTATCCCATAATTTTGAGAGCTTTCCAAAGTAAGCTTCGACGAACAGACCTGCTTGTTGACAGTTCCCGAGTTCTCTTCGCAGTTGTTGAATTCACGGACCATTAGTTACTTGATATCTCTTTCGAATATGCTCCCACAAGTCCTTCGCAATCGGTTTATGAGAGATATTAGATAACAGTTTTGGTTCGATTGTCATCTTAATCCATGAGATTATGAGTGCGTTAATTGGCATCCAATCTTCATAGTCTGGTGATCCTTTGGTCGGTTGGGTTATGGTTCCATCAACGAAACCAAATTTCTTCCGTGAGTAGAGAGCTGTTTCAAGGTTTATTGCCCACTCCTCATAATTATCTCCGCGCAGCAAGGGTTGAGAGATCGTGCTTCCGGGGTTATCGTTCGATGTCAAGTCATAGGAAGATATCATGCGTCGCTGCAGCTCTGTCGGTGATGTTTTCACAGAGCTGGTCTTCTTGGTTTCGTCGGACATGTTACAGAAATCTCAAATCAAGCGAGATTGAGATCGAGAAGAACAGCCAGTAATCAAAAAAGAAAAAATGTCGAAAAACTTGATCAAGAGCTTGGTTCGGGCTCTGATACCATGATAAACTTAAAGAATCGATTGAATTTTCTGTGTATTGCTCTTGACCAAGTGGCTTCATATATATACAAAGACACGACTAAAGTTTTACCTTGACAGACAAGAAAAGCAACCCCAAATAGAAAATGGAAAATATACAACTATATACATTTAACAATATATTCTCATTACAATTGTAGATCGGTGGTCCTAGTCAAAGCAAAATATAGATATATATATATATATCTCTCTTTTTTTCTCACAAAATTTTGCAAAAAAAGAAAAAAAACGGATAAGACTTAAATCCACAAAATTAGTTACTATTTTCAGCTAACAAAATATTTTAGATTTTTCGAGTGTGAAAGCATATTGATTTAACACTTTCAATGTAACTTTCACATCAAAGAGTTAAAATGTGACACCTCTCACCATTTGTCTTTTAGTATATCCCACTTGGTCCTAAAAAGTGAAAATAAACAATATGAGCTATGGTTGCACCCCAAAAAAAAAAAAAAAACAATATGAGCGATGAATCATCCAAAGACAATCAATCGGTTTTGCATATGATTTAGCCATACCATAAAGTATCAAATCCAGATTGTAGCTAGCACATAACATAGAAAATATTTGTGGATTAATATGAATGAATATTTTTGTCCTTTTTTTTTGTTTCTTCATATATGAGCTATGGTCAAAACAATTTCCTCTCACACTAATATATCAAAAATAAATTAATTTTTTTATTGCCCTTATTTATCATAAACTTCCAAAAAGTGAATAAAACATTATTCAACCTAAATTGAATCCATATAAATATCCACATGTCAAATAATAACAGATATATATATATTGAGAAATATTTTGTCTTTTACATTTTCCTAATGACCATAAACTTTACATCTTGCATATCTCTACATGGATATCAATTCATTCCAAATTTAGTGAATGAGATAATCATATTGAATTTTTCCTTCTTTAATTCTCTTCATTTGCTCTCAAATTAATCAAAGTTTTGAATCATATCAATAAGGTTCATAAGTTTTCGTGGTTATCTTAAATAATCTTTTTCTTGGTTTTTCAAAATGTTATATTGTTTAGGTTAAGTACAGAGCCGTTGCATGAAATTAGAGGGCTGCAAGCTAGAGAAAAAAAGGGCCGGTTTTTATAAAATCGTAATTGAAAAGTAACTTAATTTCGAGAAAAAAAAAAACTCGCACGTACTTGACGGGTTTTGAAATCGGGTTCAAAGAGGATTTTAACTTACCACTAGACTAAGGAAAATTTTCTGTAATTGAGGGCCTAAAAAACTTTTAACTACTCCGAGGGCCGCAGCCACAGCTTAGGTTGCTTGTGCCACGCTACGGCCCTGGTTAAGTATTCAATAATGCAAATAGTCTCAATAACACATATGCTTCTAATGATTTTTTTTTTTTGCAATTTCAACTCTAATTAAATCAACTATCTCACACATATAAATGATGTGTATTCTCTATGAGCATGCAAGGAGCACGAGGTTTTCCAAGTATTTTTTAGCGTATGAAATCAATATTCCAAAAAGCCATAATCTAACAGACATGTCGAAAAAAATCGTGCTATAAAATAAGTTATTTGTATCCAACTTTAGATGAATTCTTGACTACCAATCAGATTCGTCAATGTAGATAGATATAAATGACACTACAAAAAAAACGGTATTAATAGCAGCCAAATAATGCTATCATAGGGGTATAATGGTATTTTCATAAACGCTATGTCTATCGCAGCTATAATAGGGTCACCCTGTATGATAACAGTTTTTGTGGTGCTATTATATGTTTTTCTATCATAACTTTATTTACACGTTGTGAAATATATTTTCATAGGTCATGTAAATAGCTATAAAATTGTATGTTATAGCTCGTCTGAATTGCTGTTGGATTTTCTGTTATAGTTTATTTATACTGCTATAATATATGATCAAATAGCATATTTAAATTGCTGACATTAATTTATATTATAGCTCATTTTTATTGTTGTAATATATTATGACATAGCACATTTAAATTGCTGTAAAATTGTATTTCATAAATTATCCAAAATACATATCGAGTCTTACATAATATCAAAGGAAACCAACATAAAACTAATTCGTAGACTAACAATACTATAGACCACCAAACCAAGTCTTAGACTAACACTGATACTCCCTTCTTATCCTCTCAATCTTTCTCTTCTTTTATTCCTCCGAATTTTGTTGAATATGAGCTGCTATATTGTGATTCCACTGCAAGAATAAAACAAAGTTAAACAAACTATATCTCCAAAAGGAAGCATGCGAGTATTACCTTTAAGTTATTGGAGCCGGGGAAGGATCTCATGATGATTTGGATCCTTTGATAACATCATGCAATTTCATTACTTCGTCTTCTAGATAGTTGACTTTGTTCCTCAAGTAAGTTCATTCTGTTTCAACGGTTGTTGTTGTAGTATGACTCTGAAAGAATATTGAAGAAAGAGGCCGCTCAGATTCGAGAATTCATCATTAATACTTGATGTGTTCTCATTATCATCAAATTTTTCATTAAAAGACAATACAAAGTGTTCATAAAAAAGAGAACAGTACTTGTAAACTTACCTTCTCTATGGCTATGTACTTCTTAGTCTTAGAAGTTTTTTTCTGAAAATACTGGCACTAATTTGTTGATCATCTATGTCACTGTCTTCAACGACCTCATCAGTAGGCTCTGTTAAAACATGAAATAAACATATGCTAATGGACACACACATATAAAAGACAAAATACAAGCACTTGACTAAACCTCATCATGTTGTTGTTGTGATGTAATACCATCTCCCAAAGAAGGATAAAGAACCTGAAGTCCGAGTTTTTGTTGTTGTGCTCTACAATATCATGAACTTGAAATATGAAATGAAAGAATCATTAAGCCGATTCTTGCTTGAAACAAAAGAATCATTAAGAGATGAATATAGATTTCAAGTTCTGTCCTTTGAACATACCTTCTTTTCAGCTTCTTCTTGTGTATTTCTTTCATGTGAAATGTAAACACCATTTTTATCCCTTGCCGGTCTTACATCTGCATCGATTGTATAACAATTATAACTAATCAAGTACCTCACTAGATAATATAGATTAGACAGAATGGAGAATATTGACAAAATATTAGTTTACCACACTTTTTGCAATGGAAGAAGTTCTCATCCCCACCAACTCTGCAACACGTAGAAATGAAATGTCGAAAAGTAGATCATCACACAACTTCAAACGAGCAATTATCTGAATCTAATATAAAGAAAGATTATCACCTGCAAAAATATTCTCACATGTTGAAACCACAGTTCTTAATGTGCTCTGCAACACACACAAATTAAGAAAAATGAAGATGGTAAATTGAGAATATACAGTGCTCTCGTTGTGACAATGGCGACAAGCAAAGACTTTTTGCAACATAGAGCTCTGATTTGGC
Source organism: Cardamine occulta (assembly GCA_028015245.1). Lineage (NCBI taxonomy): Eukaryota > Viridiplantae > Streptophyta > Magnoliopsida > Brassicales > Brassicaceae > Cardamine > Cardamine occulta. The sequence goes on along the minus strand of CM051380.1, from coordinate 8,878,645 downwards.
ATCTCCTCCTGTAATGCTTACACCTAATACACATAAAAGAGAACAAATCTATATGGATCAGAAACAACTCAATGGATTGAAAAGTTAAGATTTGGAGTAAAATAACGAATCAATTGTGTTTAAATGAATCAGAAGTAATAAATAGATAAATTAAAAATCTAAGAAATTGGATAAACTTTGTGTGAATCAGAGCTTAAACTTATTAAAATCGAGTTACCAACCAAAATCTCCAGCTGCAAAAACTTGATGCGGCTCGTGGATAATCAAAGGGTACAACGAGACAACATCTAATAACTCTGAGAGTGACATAGATAACCAGCTTCAAGACAAAATAACCAGTAAGGCATTTAATCGAGCAGGTCGTGGGCGATTGAAACACAACATTTTGAAACTTAATTAGTGACCAAATTACTAAATAGACTCGCCATTAACAGACAAATAACAAAGTACACAAATGAAATCAAAATACTCAGAGAAGCAAAACATTGCAAGAATAAGGTTTACTTGCAAAGTTTAACACTTGAAAATGAGCAGAACTGATTTAAAAGAGTAAACCTAAATCAGATCTAGCATACATCTGAGATCCAAATCGTTTTACCAAGCCCAATAATAGCTAACCCAAAAAAATGAAACCAATAATCAAAACTTGCAGAATTGATTTTGTGATAGTTAGGGTCTGTAACTCATAAAACAATAGAGAATAACGATTTGTGGAATAAGGAGTTAGAGAATAGTAACGAAGGAGATAGAGATTGGAGTAGTTTAAGAGAAATTGATTGAATGATGATTCAGAGAGTAGAGAGATCGATTTTTGATTCTAAGAGATTTTTTTAGGTTCTAGGTGTTCTTGGCTGAGTGGTTGAAAAGGAGAAAATGACTAAGTGTTCCGCTTAAATGAATTATTTGGCCGCTTTAGTAAAAATTTGGCTAAGTGTTGGCGGAATAAGTGATTTTAGCTTTCCGCTTAGTGATTTTCTATCTTAGCGTTTCTAAAATGCTATTATATAGTTTCGAAAATTATAAATCCATCTTTAATAGCAATTGTGAAAACCGTGTTATCCTAATGTGCTATCAATGCCATTTATTTTTGTAGTGTGATCATGATTAGTTTGTTAGAGTTTGCTGAGTGATAGAGTATAATGTTTTATTTTTATTAACGGCATTCCTTAAGATTTTAGGTATTTTTAGCCAATTCATAGTTACATTAGAATTCAAATTTTGTTTCCACTACGATTCTTTTATTATAGATATTAGATTATGGGTTTCCAATTCAAAACCAATTAGCAATGAGTAGATTAACTCATATTCTTTATATATCACTTAACATTTCTATCCATATTCGATGCGGGACATTATCTCTAATACGCCCCCTCGAGATGATGACATTTCTAGTCATTGATCTCGGTATGTTCGGACATGAATCGAAAGACCAAATTTTTTGATCGAGCCAATTATGGATCGGATTAGGCATCGTATGATCGGACTCTGATACCATATTAAATAGTGGGCTTCCAAATCAAAATCAATTAACAATGAGTGGATTAGCTCATATTCTTTATATATCACTTAAGATATGAGTGGATTGACTCATATTCTTTATATATCACTTAAGATATGAGTGAATTGACTCATATTCTTTATATATAACTTAAGATCTCTACGAATATTCGATGTTATCCCTAATAATAGATACTGTTTGTAGTATTTTCTGTTAGTTATTGAAAAGTAATAAAAAAAGTAGATAGCTAGGGAGCGAAAAATAGAAGTATTGTAAAATATTTAAATTCTATTATGGTGAAATCTGTGATATAAAAAGTAGAAGTATTTCTCACGTTGTAGTTGAACCGATATCAATTGTATATGCTTTTATTTTTGTGCTTTAAAATTATTTTGTGAGGATCAGATATTTTTATATACATTTATATGTTTTTAATAGGGTTTTATAGATTTTTTTAGTTTATATGTAATGTCTACTATGGTGATTTTTGTGGTTTTTATCAATTAACTTACATATACAAACAAAAGTTACTATTCTTAATTTTTTTTATTCAATTTTTTCATAATTTTATCTCTGAATTCATTTAGTTACGGATAATTTTATTTTATTTCATGATATCCCACTTAAATTTTACAAGTGTTAAGGGTTAGTAACTAAACGGAACATATGAACTAGAAATTTTAAATTTTCTGAAATGAAACAATCTTGTTTGCCTGATAACCCTAATTTTAGTATTCTTACTAAAAAAAAAAGAATTTTGTGCTAATATAAGTAATAGGTACCTAAAAAGTTTATTTATACATTTATTTCCAAATACAATGTAATGAAAAACGAGCTTATTCTCCATCCTTTTAAACTATTAACACTATCCTCTCTCCCGATTGGAATTAATATGTCTTTAGCTTAACATAAAAACGTCTGTAAAACAGGCCTTTATAAGAATTATATTTTGTTAGCAAACGTATACACTACATACACGAGAACCTGTGACCATATCTTTTTGTAGTATGTGATCTGGCCCGATGATCGAGTAAAGAGACGTACCTCAATCTTTTCGATGATCCAAACTTTGGCCTTTGGATTCTCTGACTACCAAAATAAAATGGTTTAAACATCTGCAGCACCTCTTTGTAGCACTATTTTGCTACGGACAAATTGCACCCCGAAAAAAGTATTATGAAATAATTTTTACGATAAAACTATGAAGACTCATCAAAGTGAAATACTGAAATGTATAATCTAAATTATCTAATAATCTATAAGCATAGTAGCATGTGACCTGGGAAAATGGGTTACGTGTTTGGATCAGTTTTTCACTCTGTCTACGTGCCTTCGTGCCTTACAATGCCAATCTACAAATTTGACGCAAAAAAAGAGTCTCTTGGTATTTTATATTAGCTCTAAAATATTAATTCAATACAGTGATCCATTGTGATTAACGAATATCAATATACATTTCTTCAAATTAATACTCCTCCCACAAAAGCAACTAAGTTATTAAAGTGTATCATTCCATTAACTATAATAAAACCTCTATAAATTAATAATGTTGAAATTATAATATTTTATTAATTTTTAGAAATGATAATTGGATTAAAATATTAATTTAGAACTGGAAAAAATTATTAATTTATCGATGTATTAATTTATCGTGTAATAATAATTTATAAAGTTTTTTATTGTATTGGGAGTAATATAGTTGTTGTATTTATATCAGAGTTGTATTACAGAAACATAATGATAAACATTACATGACAGTGTTAGATCTACCATTATAAAAAGTAGTAGTAACTCTGGTTGTTTCACTATTACAAAAATTAGGAATATGACCTATTAGATTTTATCATTAACCTGTGTAAAATATATAGTGCATATTACTTGTTATTTTAAAATTTAAAATACGTTTTATATGAGTTGTCAGTTTTATATTTTTAATACATGTATTTGATAAAATTTCAACTTTGTCTATCTTGTTTTAATGTTTTGACCAATGAAATAAAATTAAATAAACATTAATCAGAGGTAAAACAGAAAAATTAAATGTTTTCTTAATATGTGTGAAATAACCTAAAACGACAACTAATTTAAAATGGAAAGAGTATAAAATAAGGAGAGTGTGATCGTTTTGATAACGAGAAGCACGATATTGGCTGTGAGAACTTTCTCCGGTTCCTTGAGTCTAATCGTTTTGATGACGAGATGCACAATATTGGCTGTTAGAACCTTCTCCGGTTTCTTCATGTTGGGTTGTTTGCACTCCTCTGCTCATAATGAGTGCCCGTTGGTTTTGAATATACTCTCGACACGCTGGATCAGTTATAGAATTCAAATCTGCAAATAGTATTTTATTTTCTTCCTCCATTCTTTGAACCTCGACTTTTTTCCTCTGAATTTTATTTCTTTCAGAAGTACCTTTAGCAATAGCTTTGATAAGCCTTTCATTTTTTTAAATTGGTCATCACATTGTTATTTTCGCTTAGCTTTTTTGACACCCATTGGTCTACGACTCTTACTAAAATTACCTTCTTCGCCACTCGTATTAAGATTCAAAGATTTTTTCTATATATCGTTACTCTATACGTTTATCGATTCATCAAACACCAATCGTTTTTATCATGTCTTTCATCCCATATCATATTCTTACTGACATTATTCGTCGTGTTGGTAGGGAGGGGTTTCGTGAACTTGGCCCGTTCATAGCAGCGGGACCAGTATTCAAAGCGATTGTTTTCTCTGACGACGTGTTGTCCGTGGTAGACATTGATGAATTTATATTTGTCATGGGTCTTAGTGACGAAGGTTCTCCATACCGCCCATTCCTACTTCGTTGCTTAGCAGCTAGAAACTACGCATCCCAATATGTTATGGGGTTACGTTTATGTGTCCTGGCGGGTCCATCACAACTAGGGATTGATTTCCTAGGACAAGCTGCTCCCCACCTCCTCTATGCCCGTTTTGCAGTTGCAGCTTTTCTTTGTTTTGGAGGACAACGTGAAGACGGGATTCATGTTTTTGACTCATTCTTATCGATGGTTCCAAACATTGAGCAAGCAGTTTACATTGGTAATCAAGTTTATGAGCAGATCCAACAAATTAGTACTCCGGGAACTCGTTCTATTGGCTTTCCTGCCTGGTTAGAGGTCCTTTTTTTTTGTCAAATGTGGCATATTGAAGCAATTGACATATGCAACCATTGCTTTGCTATGACGTTTTGCTTTAAAATTCTCGAGCTTGTTTAAGTTAAATTATGTGACCTAATATTATAAATAAGTTAGGTGTCGTCATAATTAAGTTATATTTAGTAATTTGATTAAATAATATTTTATAATTTAGGTAATGAAGTGTGTGAACACATCAAACAAGTTGCTCCTGCATACACTCGTTGGTTTGGATTTCTTGACTGGCCCGAGATCCCTTACTGTGAACTGTGGCATATTGAAGAGATTGCCATCTATAAGCATTGTTTTGGAATGACATTTTGCTTTAAATTTCTCAACCTTCCTTAAGTGAAGTTATGTTTTGTAATATTAATAATAAGTTATGTGTCGTTTTCTTATAATTAAGTTTTGTGGTGTAATAAAGTACTTAGATATGAAATCGAATAAAGTCATAATTATTATAGACAAGAACTGACAACTGCAACCAACGGCTAGATTTTGGTCAAAAAAATCAATGGTTTGTATTGAAAGATTCCTTCTCCGAAGCCATTATTACAACGGACATGATGTGACAGATCGAGCCAACGGCTAGATCTTGGGCAAATAAAGCAACAGTTATGATTGAAAGATTCATTCTCCGAAACAATTATTACAAGAACATTTTGAGACTATAAAATAGGATACCATGGACAACATAATGAATAATCTATCAATCTCTTCTCCTTCAAATATAAGATGAATTTCAACTACGGTTCTTCTTCTTCTTCTTCTTCAGATAATGAGTATTTTGATGGTTTACAAAATCAGGTCGTTGCTCAAATTACGGCAAACACTGCATTTCTCGTTTCTCAAAACCAATATAACTCGGAAGGTTCTCACCGTGGATCTATTCCGGGTCATATTGTTATTATTCGTGATCGAGAAAATGCTGGTCGCAATCTTTTCAATGATTATTTTACAGAAAATCCTGTGTTTCCTGAGACGATGTTTCGCCAAAGATTTAGAATGAGTCGTTCTTTGTTTCTGCGTATTCATGACGCAGTACAAAGACATGACAACTACTTTGTCCAACGAAGAGATGGGCTAAGGAGACTTGGGTTGTCTTCTTTGCAAAAAATAACTGCTGCCTTTTGAATGTTGGCGTACGGTTCTCCGGCAGATGCAACCGATGAGTATATCAAAATAGAAGAGTCCACAACTATCGAAAGTTTGAAACGCTTTTGTCGTGCGGTTGTTGAGATATTCGGTAGCCGCTATCTTCGATCTCCTGATGCTAACGATGTGGCACGGTTACTCTGCATTGGTGAAAGTCGAGGATTTCCAGGTATGTTGGATAGTTTATATTGTATGCATTGGAAGTGGAAAAACTGCCCAACAGCTTGAGGAGGACAATATGCTGGTCGTAGTGGATCTCCAACTATTATTTTAGAGGCGGTAGCGGATTATGATCTTTGGATTTGGCATGCATATTTTGGGTTACCCGGATCTAACAATGATATTAATGTGTTGGAAGCGTCTCATCTTTTTTCTAATCTAGCAGAAGAAATTGCTCCACCCGCTAACTATGTTATCAATGGTAAAAACTATGATATGGGTTATTATCTTGCTGACGGGATATATCCAAAATGGGCTACCCTTGTTCAAACCATTCATGACCCTCGTGGTCCGGAAAAAAAATTATCTGCAAAGATGCAAGAAGCTTGTAGAAAAGACGTGGAACGTGCTTTTGGAGTTTTGCAATCAAGATTCGCAATTATGGTCGGACCAGCTCGCCTTTGGTCAAAGACAATGTTACATGATATAATGACAAGTTGTATCATTATGCACAATATGATCATTGAAGATGAGTGTGATCTTGACACACCATTTCAAGAACAAACAGAATTCCCACCTCCGGAAGTTGAGATGACGGGTGATGATGATGCTCGGTTTCAAGCATTCTTAGCTCGACACAGGAAAATCAAAAACCGAGATGCTCATATCGAACTTCGAAATGCGTTGGTAGAACACATATGGTCTGCTTATACTAATTCTGAAATTAGTACTTTGTTATTTATGTTTTAATCTTTTAAGTTATCGATTGTAATTTTTTTTTAATTTTCTTTTGAAATCAGTTTTTTTTCTTTTGCAATCTTTTTTTAAATTATTAATTGTTATTTTTTTAATTATCTTTTGTAATCGTATTCTAAATTAAGTAATAAAAAAGTAGTTTCTTAATTATTAATCATAAATTTTAATTAAATTAAAAATAGTAAAGAGAATCTTATATTTAATAATATAATGTTAAAGAATATTCTTTTTGGTGTGAGATTTAGTGTTGTGGGTTGGAGATGAAAAACACCAAAACACCAAATTTGATGTGAAAATCACACTAAATTTGGTGTATGGATTGGAGATGGCCTTAGGCACTTAGAAGCTAATTTGGTCTTTTTAGTATTTTTTTTAGCCACCCGTCGTTTTAGTATTCATTGACAAATTAACCTTTTGCATGTAAAAAGGGAGACAAGTGTCCTATAAGTAACAATATTCATGCTTTACTCACACTTCGAGTTATTATATTCCTCTGATCAACACAACAGTATTGAAATTTCATAGTAACACAAAGCAACTTCAAGTGAAAAAGGCGGCGTTACAAGGAACACTCCCATACGTTTGCTGCCCTAAATTTGTCTTCTTCTCATTATTAGTATTTTCATCTCAAAATTCTCGGGAAGCTTGAAAATAAAAACCCCAAGAAATGATAGAGAGAAGAAACATTTCAAACCCATTTGTTATTTCCTTCTCTACACGATTAAGTTTTTTTTTTTCTTTTTTTTAAACACATGATAATATTTCTCATTTAATGCAAAAAAAAAAATTCTCTCAAAATTTGCTTTATGATAATCTTTTATTAGTCGTTTAGAGTTAATCAATTTGTTTTACCTCATGAACACACGATCGATGCCTCCAAATCCAATTCTCCGATTCAGAAAACTATACTTCTCTGTTAAGAACAACGAGGATACTATTATCCCCGCAGCCAAACACAAGGCCACCACCGAGAAACTAAAACGGCGTCGTTCCGTGAGATGGAGCTGCGTGGATTCATGTTGTTGGGCGATTGGTTATCTCTGTACAGCTTGGTGGCTTGTCTTCTTCCTTTACCACTCAGTTCCGGTTCCGGCGATGCTTCAGGCTCCGGAGTCTCCGGGGACTCGGTTAAGTCGAGACGGTGTCAAGGCGTTTCATCCAGTGGTTCTAGTCCCCGGGATTGTAACCGGCGGGCTCCAGCTTTGGGAAGGCCAGCCTTGTGCCGAAGGACTCTTCCGGAAACGTCTTTGGGGCGCTAGCTTCACTGAGATCCTCACAAGGTAAACAAAGTAGACCGTTATGTTTGGTTTGAGAAATTAGTGATCCGGTTAGCTATTTGGTTTGGTTTTTCCGGTTAAGAGGTTATACAATCTCGGTTAAGCTAGATAGATATCTTCTTGAATTGGCTTTTACGTATTGTTATGGTCTTAGGATTCTGATTTGGGGTTTGAGATGGTTCTTACTTCTTAATGGTTTTCTGATTATACGACATGACAACTTGTAAGATTTTGAAATTTATGAATCTTTATTTACTACTAAATTTGATGGATAATTTTAGGAAATTAATTATTTGTAAGAAAATTTTCTGGATATCTTTGTAATCATTGGATTTGGAAACCGTAAGATTTGATTTCTTTATTGTAAGTAGAAAATCATCCTAAAAACTATAAAACATCAGAGAATATATTTGTAAGTCCAAAATACCAATCAAGATATAGTTTATTTTGTTTTTAAAAAATCATAAATTTAATACCATATAGTAATTTTAGAATTTCAGATATTTTGTAAATCTATGATAGAATAACATGAAATTTAGAAACGACAAGAGATCAATCAGAAGATTTGATTAAATCAGCCTCTTATGATTTTCAATTGGTTATGGTTTTAGATAGATCGTCATAGACTCATAGTTTTGGTTTTTGATTTAAATGATTTTTTTGGTTAGCATTTCGATTTACAGTTTCTGACTTGGTCCAGCGTTAAGTGGTTACAGTTTCTGAACTAATTGTTTTCATATGATTTATAGGCCATTGTGCTGGTTGGAGCACTTATCTTTGGACAGTGAGACTGGTCTCGACCCACCGGGAATCCGTGTCAGAGCAGTCCCAGGACTGCTGGCTACAGACTATTTCGCACCATGCTACTTTGCTTGGGCAGTTCTCATAGAGAATTTGGCGAAAATCGGATATGAAGGCAAGAACCTTCATATGGCATCTTATGATTGGAGACTCTCTTTCCATAACACCGAGGTATGCTCTTATGAACACATTAACCACGTTGGTCTAGGAAACAATGATAATGACGATTACACCATTCAAACAATTTTGAATACTCCGTCTTTTGTAGCCACTTGCTCTAATCCTCTGAGCTACCGACGTATGCTCAAATCATCAGAGTTGGTATTCATTTTATATGATCACATTGACCACCCTGGTCTAGAGAACAATGATAATGATACATAAGACATAGATGATTACCCTTAGCTACATTAGTATAGTATGAAATTATAGATTGTTGTATAGATTAGGTTGTGTTTTGACTAATCTATAGTTTTTGGATTGGAACCGAGCAGGTACGCGACCAATCATTAAGTAGACTGAAGAGTAAAATCGAGCTAATGTATGTCACCAACGGGTATAAGAAAGTAGTGGTGGTTCCACATTCAATGGGAGCCATTTATTTCCTTCACTTCCTTAAATGGGTTGAAACACCTACTTCTGATGGAGGCGGTGGTGGTGGTCCAGGTTGGTGTGCCAAACACATCAAAGCCGTTGTCAACATTGGACCTGCCTTTTTAGGTGTCCCTAAAGCTGTCAGTAATTTGCTTTCTGCTGAGGGCAAAGACATCGCTTATGCCAGGTTAGATCCAACGACGTTTTCGAATTTACTCTTTACTTGTTATGTTAGTGTTCATAATGATTGTAAATTTCTAGATTAGACATCAGTAAAGGGGAGATCTTTAACCCGATTTTTATCAGTATGTTTTAATATTTTTTAGATTTAATGGATTTTGAATGGTCATGTTTGTATTTCAGAGCTTTGGCGCCTGGTCTATTGGACTCGGAACTTCTAAAGCTGCAAACACTCGAACACCTTGTGCGAATGTCACATAGCTGGGATTCAATAGTTTCTTTATTACCAAAGGGCGGTGAGAAAATCTGGGGCGGTTTAGACTCGCCCGCTGAAGAAGGCCACACTTGCATTTACTCCAAGAGAAAATCCTCGCAGCCATCACTAAACGATCTCCACAAACAAAACTTCAGCATCAAACCAGAGTCATGGGTGAAAGAACCCGCAAAGTACGGAAGAATCATAGCTTTCGGAAAACGGGCATCTGAGCTGCCTTCATTTCAGCTCTCTAATCTAAATATCAAGGTTATATCAATAATCTTGCCATGGTCCAACCTTATTTTTGTGGTCATTGGAATCTTACTTCATTTTGCTCTTTTTACGGTCTATTCTTAATAGGAATTGTCAAGAGGAGGTAGCACTTCAAATGACAGCACATCATGTGGAGAGTTTTGGTCGGAGTACAATGAACTGAGCCGAGAAAGCATAGTAAAAGTGGCAGAAAACAAAGCTTACACGGCTACATCTGTTCTTGATCTTCTTCGGTTTATAGCCCCTAAGATGATGAGACGAGCCGAGGCTCATTTCTCTCACGGCATTGCTGATGATCTCGATGACCCTAAGTATGGACATTATAAGTACTGGTCTAATCCGCTGGAGACCAAGTAAGTTCAAAACATAGTTCCATTTTTCTGCTTATAGCTAGTAAGGATGTTGTCATGGGCCAAACAGGTTTGGCCTTACCCATTTTAATCACGATTTTTATTTAAATGTTTTTATCCCGGCCAGTTTTGAGCCAACAATTAAACATCAAACAAGGGATAAATATGAGCAGGCTAGATAGGATAGGTCGGTCCCATTTGTCCCATTTCAGGCTTAGCCTGAAACGGGGTGGTCGGGTTTAACCCGGATTTTTGTGAGAAGAAACTGGTGGGTCAGAATGTTCGAAGTTTGTCCATGCACATTTTTAGCCCATTATAACATCCCAAGCTTAGGTACTCTAGAGTCTAGAAGAAATCCACAATGCCTGGAATTTGAATGCTTTGTTATTTTTTTTGGTCCTACACAGATTACCGGATGCCCCAGGGATGGAGATGTACTGTATTTACGGAGTAGGGATTCCGACTGAGAGATCTTACATATACAAGCTCTCAACCTCTTCCGGTAAATGCAAGAGCAGCATTCCATTTCGGAGAGATGGATCCATGGATGGAGACGACATGTGTCTGAAAGGAGGAGCTCGGTTTGCGGATGGAGATGGGAGTGTACCGGTGACAAGTGCCGGTTTTATGTGTGCAAAGGGATGGAGAGGAAAAACACGGTTTAACCCGTCGGGGATGGATACATTCGTGCGGGAATACAAACACAAGCCGCCTGGAAGTCTACTAGAAAGTCGCGGAGGGGAAAGCGGAGCTCATGTAGACATAATGGGTAATGTTGGACTCATTGAAGATGTTCTTAGGATCGCCGCCGGGGCTTCGGGCGAGGAGATAGGTGGTGATAGAGTTTATTCAGATTTGATGAAAATGTCAGAGAGGATTAGCATCAAGTTGTAACATAATTAGGAAATTAACATAAAAAAAGTCGTTGAAGTTCGATCTTTTGTTACGTTTACTTTGGCTAGTAGGGTCCACGTGATATAAAAACAAGAAATATACATCACCGTAAAACATAATCAAATAAATCACCAAAAAGAAAAGGAAAACATAATCAAATTCTTTGAAGCACGATGAGGAAGCATTTCTTGTGCCTTTATTTTGACAACTTCAAACGTTTTCTCCATCGCATCTTGACCAAATTGTGAAGATACAATTCCTCCAATAGTGACCTTAAACGAAACCGTGAAAAATTCTTTGTCTATTGAAATCGTCTCATTTTCATTGCTAATCAGGGACGGACCCACAGAGGTGAGAGGGTATGCTACTAACACCCCCTTTAATTTTGTTTTTTTATTTAATACTTCATCTGTTCCTTATTAATTATATTTTTAGAAAAAATCTATACTCCCTCATCAGAGTTAAGTATTAAGAACCTTGACCCACTTTCAGTGTTAGCTTCATTGAGCATAGAATCTAAATGTCATATGCTTCTGAATGACTTGTTGTTAGTTGATGATCTCAGTGGAGATTTCCAAAAAATCAATTTGAAAATCTTAGGAAAGTGATAAAATCGACTAGACTACTTTACCTTTATACAAATTTTAGGAAAGTGATAAAATCGAGTCAGCTGACTAAACTTAGAACTAAGAATTGAATAAAGAAAAGGAAAATTTATTTGCTCTAAGAAATGTGCCACGATCTTACAAAATAGATTGTTTCTTAGACATACGTCTTTCTGCTAAGCCTAGATCTTCCTCACTGTTTCGGCTAGATATGTATGTTGAAGATCCTTCTATGAGCCATTATACTTGATTAATTATGAGCCAATGTTGGGATTGAAAACAATCCAATTCTTATTCTCTGCAATGGATAGATTTTTCCTCTGTGTGGGTTTCTTATCATAACTAAAATCAAAGATACTTTTGATTAGTATCTTTTTATAAGAAACTCTTGGGTCTAAATTGTTGTCTTAACGAAGTAGAAAATGAGTTTGGCCTAAAAAAATGAAGTAGAAAATGTTAGTGAACTTGTGTGGATCTTTCATTTAACCCACAATTTGTGTCTCCATATACTCACCACACTGAATCTCAACTTGTTCGAAGCAATAAAATTTCGAATCTTCCCCTCAAAGCATAGGAAAAAAACACAAAAGTATGAATCTTCAATTCCTCGAAAAAGCCAAAAACCAAAACCCCCAAAAAAAAAAAAAAAAGGGGGAGAAAAAAATTTACATGCGACGATCCCGACCACATTGCCGTCCTTCTCTCGTTGCCACCTTCTGTTCATCGCCATCAATGGCGATATTCCCTACACCAGCCTCCATTGCCTCTCTTTCATCCTTTTCCTTTTCTATATTCTCATTTGCTGCTTCTTCTTCGTCTTCTCCTCTTGGTTGTTGCTGTTTCAATGATGGTTCAAGCAATCTCGGGCCTGGATTGAACCATGGGTGTGTTAGGCATTGGGCGGCTGTTGGTCTCTTCTCAGGCACGAATTCAAGAATTGGGATTAAGAAATCTGCCATGGCTTTTGCATCCTGCTCGCTGAAATCATATTTCTCCTTTAAAACTTTGCTGATCGGCCAAAACCGCAACCGCCGGATGTGCCTTAGCTCCCCTTGTCTGTTGAAGTAATCCCGCGAGTATCGACCGCCTAACGCAATCTACGGTTGAGAATAAACAAATCTCATCAAAACGAAAGTAACCTCTCCCGTTTTTTAGAGTTTCGCTCATCAAAATTTGCATTCAGTGACCAAAAAATTTAGAAACATTCCCTAAACTAAGATCAAACTTAGAATGGATTCAATACTAGAGAGTAGAAATATATGTTCATGCGATCATATATGGTCACGACTCCACAACACAAAGACTACGTTTATCAGCTTTACCTTTCGTGGCATCATCCCGAGAAGCTCCATCATCAATGCTAGGTGATCCTGAAACAAAGGTATCCCTGGTTTAAGACTACACCTAAGAATGATACAGCTTAGCTCTTCATAGAAAAAAATTGAGCAAGTGAGTAAATGTGGAGATACCTCATCCCGTTCATAGTTTTCACCACTGTGGGGATCAAATAGGACATCTCCTGTGGCCAGCTCGAAACAAATACAAGCAAAGGACCACATATCTGCAGAGGTTGAATATTTTGATCCAAGAACAACCTCCGGACATCGATACTGCCTTGTCTGAATATCGCTTGTAAACTGTTTATAAGTCCAACAAGCATTCCCAAAATCTACTAATTTGCATTTGCAATCTATATCACTCAGTAATTTCTGCCTCGTGGATCGGCTTCCTCTCCTATTACCTTGGCTATTCTTTTTGTTCGCCTTCTCTCTGACTTCTTTGTCTTCCATTAATCTTGTGGAACTTCCTTCCGATCTCTCGACGGTGGAATTACCATTTGTTCTTGCTTCAGAGTTAGAATCTCTTCCATTTTCTTCTGAAGCGTCCTCTCCACCACAACCTTGAGCTACCACTTTCTTAGCTTTCTTACGAATCTTCTTTTTCTGATTCTTCGTCAAATCCCCATTGTATGTATAACTCTTAGTTTCAGGTTTAGCAGCTGACTCAGAAACAACTTTTTCCTTGGTGGTTGGTAGAACAAGTGGAACACCTGATCTCCGAGCATCCCTTGATGGATCAATCGTAGACAAAAGCAGAACATTCTCCGGCTTTAAATCAGTATGAATAATAGAGAGCTCACGGTGAAGATAATCCAACCCAACCAAAATATGATAACAGAGCTCTTTAACCATATTGAGAGGGACCCCTCGGTAATCGCTGTACTTGATAACAGACAAGAGGTTATCTCCCAAGTACTCGAAGACCATACAAACATGTTTCCCATTAGGACCCGTATGTTTGAAATGATCCAGTAGCTTTACCACACATTTCTTATCACTCGTATCGCCTTCAGCAATCTGTTTCAAAATCTTTATCTCATCCATAGCTGCCTCTGTATAATGTTGAGCACTCTTCTGGACTTTTAAAGCTACATAACGCTACAAACAATGAATTTTCTTGCGTGGTCAACGCTTTGAAATGAATCAACAAAACAAATGACACAGAACATGAAAGCTATTGAGGTCAAGCAAAGGGATTACAAACACTAAAAAACAATGAAAAGCCCTTCACGAGATCTGAAACTAACACTTCAATTTCCCAATCTGACAACCTCGCTAATGCACATTACAGGCGAACCATAACTCACAAATGCAAGTAAAGATCCATGAAATAACCCAATCCAAAGGAATCTGAGATTAAAGATTCAACTTTTAAGCAAAGGGATTACAAATTCACTAAAAAACAATAAAAAGACCTTCTCATGGATCTGAAACTAAAGCTTCAACTTCTCAATCCGACAAGCTAACTCATACACATGAAAGTAAAGATCCATCAATAACCTAATCCAAAGGAATCTAAGACCAAAGATTCAACTTTTCAACAATTTTTTTCTAGAGCAATTCAAACAACTTGCTTAATCACATCAAAGGGCATACATAGTACACAATTACAACTTCATCCTAAGAAATTAAAACCTAAAAAATTCCCTTTCTTATGCCCTAAAACGAAAAGGGTAAGTCACATACCGATCCAAGCGTGTCCCAAGCAAGCCAAACAGTAGAGAAATGTCCCCAACCAAGCTTACTCTGAATCACATAAGCTCCATTCTTATAACTATCACCAACTCTCACCGCATGATACCCTCCTTTCTTGTAATCCTCTGTACCTTCGTCTTCCGATGAGTATTCATCGTCGTCACTCAAACGTCCGACGTTTTTCTCCTCCGCCATAGCCGAAATTGACTAATTGAGCAATCCCAGAGATCACGAATTCAGAGTAATTGGATTGAGAAAAAAACCCTAGAAATTCGAGTAAGAAGAAATTGAGATGCTCAAACCTCGAATGAATTATAAAAAATGACTGATTAAAAAAAAAAAACTGAAAAGAATTAAAAAGATGATTATGATATTTGGCCCAATCAAGAATGATACTTTGCAACGGAAGCTACAAGTCAATATGGTGAATCGATCAAAATTGGACAACGAGAGAGAGAGAGAGAGATCGTTGGTTGGTCGTTAGGAATAGAGTTGCAAATTAGGGTTTTCTCACTTTAGTCTACGAAAGAAAAACCGTTTTAGTTGGACCCGTTTTAACCGTAAAACCAGAAATACGCTTTGGTTTAGTCCAAACTCAATCTTTAAACAATTTTATAAACTAGGTTAAATACCTGCGCGATACACATGATTTCAATTTTAGAACATCATAGAAATCTAATTAAATGTTGTGTAAAAAATATATAAAAATTTATATAAAATCATTTTAATTATAAATGAGTATATTATTATTATTTATATAATAACTACAAAAATATATATATCTAGAAACTATAAATACTAGCTTAATAAAAAAAAATTATGGTTAAATAGTCTAAGTATTTAAAAAAAAAATTTAGAAAATTTTTAGTTACGTTTATAAAGTAAACACTATTGTTTCAATAACACGTGATATTTTAACAATTATAGAGACTTAAAATAAATAAATATAGTATGTGTGTTCTTTTGAACCATAACTAATCTTCTTCTTATCAACAAAACCTTTTATACTATTCATTTTTTTGTTCATCCTAAATTAAAATTAAAATTTTCTCATCATTCTTAAAAATTATCACTAACCAAATTTTCAAAAAATATTTATATTTCATAATAAATATTTTCCTATATATATTCTATAAACTCCATTAAGAATTTTATTGGTAATTTTTAAACATTATTATCAACTTTCCAATAGTTATTAATTTTTATATGTTATATATATGTTTGTTCTGTCAAGTTTACGTTAACTATTGATACAAAATGTATTTTATTTCCATCTTTAATAACTTTTACTTTAAGATTTGTTTTAGAAATTTTCACTATTAACTATTTTTCATTTTTAGTTGCATATTTTAGGATAATTGATTTATTGTTCTTATTATTATTCATATAATAGTCTACATTATTTATGTTTTTCAAATATTATATATCACTTTTCAAGATTTGGTGTTAAAAAACTCTAAAACGGAGACAAATAATGGTTCACATCATTGCTTGAAGCGATAACATCACCCCGAGAATGGCAATCGACACAAGAAAAGATAAGCACATGCAATACTCACAAAACCCTTGTTTCGCAAGCCCCAGGTGACCTAAACATAATCATCTGCATAACAGATGCGGCCTGGAAAGATGATACAACTATACAAGGGTAGCAGCATTTGGTTGTTTCCTTAGCACACAAGATGGCCAATTACTCAGTCAAGGATCCTCGGTGGCGGGGAATGTCTGCTCGCCTTTAGCAGCCGAAGCAGCGGCAGTGCTCCTTGCTTTCCACATAGTAAGAGATCTAGGATTCACCACTCTGACAGTAGCTTCAAATTCGTTTAATCTAATCAAAGCAATCAACAAGGAGATCCAACACAAGGAGCTCCACGGGATTCTCCACGACATCCTCGATCTATCCTCTCTTTTTTTTTGTATTTTTTAATTTTACACCAAGAGTTTTGAACAGAAAAAATCGATGATGTTTGAGCTAAGCTAGCTCTGATAAACTTTGTACCATAACCAATTTAAGTTTTAATCGAATAATTTTTCGACCCAAACAAAAAATCAATAAACATTTTTCATTAAATTTTTCATTTTTGATATATTTGATTGCAAGCAAAGTCTATGTGCCAAAATGACAAAATCTATGTGCCTTTGATAGTTTGATCAACGTTCATATTTGCAATGTGCCAAAATCCGCCACGTGTTAAACCCATTTGTTCAACAGTTTCTCGTTACAAAACAAATGTTATCGATCCACGACCACGAGAAATGTAGACTTGCACGCAAGCTCTTCCTCTTCACTCTTTTCGCAGATTTCAGAAACTACAAATAGATTCAACGAAAGCTTAGATAACATCAAAATCCATAGAAGCTAAAAAGGGTATTAGAAAATGTCAGTTGTTTTAGTCTCTTCTACTTCTGCAACAATCACCAAATCCCAATCCAAAAAGATTCCTTTTCTATCTCCCACACTCAATTCCACAAAATTCCCATTCAAAGTCTCAATTCCTCCATCAAGACCGAAACTTCTCAAGAACCCTCTACGCGTGGCGGCGCCGCCGTCAGTACCCACTTCGGATCCGGCGGAAGAGAATCGAATCGAAGAAGACTACGGCGGAGATAAGGAAGAAGAAGGGTCTGAGTTCAAGTGGAGAGATCATTGGTATCCAGTTTCTCTTGTAGAAGACTTAGATCCGAATTCACCAACTCCGTTCCAGCTCTTAGGTCGAGACCTTGTCCTCTGGTTCGATCGGAATGATCAGAAATGGGCAGCCTTTGATGATCTCTGCCCTCACCGGCTGGCTCCTTTATCTGTAATCTATCTCTCTATCTCACTCTCTTGGAACAAGTAGTTTAATTAGGTATTGTGGTTTGGATTAGAAGAGTAAATCATTGTTTATTGTAAAGTATTGATTTTTAAAGTATTCTAATTTAGTCACAGCTTCAAAGAATAAAATATTGGGATCAGAATTGTTTTGTTAGCAAAAAGAATTGAACTTTTTGTGAAGTTTGTGATGCATTGTGGTTTTTGTAGGAAGGAAGGTTAGATGAGAACGGACATTTACAATGTTCATATCATGGATGGTCGTTTAGTGGGTGTGGATCTTGTACTAGGATTCCTCAAGCTGCTACTTCAGGTCCTGAAGCTCGTGCTGTTAAATCACCAAGAGCTTGTGCTATTAAGTTCCCAACAATGGTGTCTCAAGGCCTTCTCTTTGTGTGGCCTGATGAAAATGGATGGGACAGAGCCAATTCTATTGAACCTCCTAGGTAATGAGGGAAGCAATTATCTTCTCGCCGTGAAGATAGCGTATTCGTTTTGTTTAAAGGTTTGATCTTTTTACATTTTAGGTTGCCGGATGATTTTGATAAACCGGAGTTTTCAACTGTGACGATTCAAAGGGATCTTTTCTATGGATACGATACTCTTATGGAGAACGTATCTGATCCTTCCCATATCGATTTTGCTCATCACAAGGTGCGTTTCTCTTTCTTAAAGCTTCCAATGTGTTTGCATTTCTGCTAAGGTAAATTATTCTTATGCGATGGTTTCGTGTTCTAAACAGGTTACAGGAAGAAGAGACCGAGCCAAACCATTGCCATTTAAGGTGGAGTCAAGTGGGCCTTGGGGTTTTCAAGGTGAAAATGACGATAATCCAAGGATAACCGCAAAATTTGTTGCTCCGTGCTATTCTATGAACAAGTGAGACTCGAGTTTCCTCATAATACATAAGAAATGGTTAACATGCAGCTAATGGCATTGTGTATGTATATCTACAGAATTGAGATAGATGTGAAGCTACCAATCGTCGGTAATCAAAAATGGGTGATTTGGATTTGCTCATTCAATATACCAATGGCTCCAGGAAAGACCCGTTCCATCGTCTGCAGCGCCCGTAACTTCTTCCAATTCTCTGTACCAGGACCCGCTTGGTGGCAGGTAAAACAAAACTTTGATTCCATCTCTGAAATTCGTTTTGCCTGCATAAGTCTTCTTCTGATGGTGTTCCTTGTTAGGTTGTACCGAGATGGTATGAACACTGGACTTCGAACTTAGTTTACGATGGAGACATGATCGTACTTCAGGGACAAGAGAAAGTATTCCTTGCTAAAGCAATGGAGTCACCAGACTACGACGTAAACAAACAGTACACAAAGCTCACATTCACTCCAACTCAAGCAGACCGTTTCGTTCTAGCCTTCAGAAACTGGCTCAGACGGCATGGCAAGAGTCAGCCTGAATGGTTTGGCTCCACCAAGTCTAACCAACCTCTCCCTTCCACTGTCTTAACCAAACGTCAGGTGAGCCATTAATCATGCGTTCCAACATCATTCATCTCTCTATATATAAACACACATGTCTGAGAATGTGGGAATTTGAATATTACAGATGCTGGATAGATTTGATCAGCATACACAAGTGTGTTCATCCTGCAAAGGAGCTTACAATAGTTTCCAAATCCTCAAGAAGTTTCTTGTTGGCGCGACGGTTTTATTCGCGGCCACTGCTGGTGTTCCTGCTGATGTTCAGATTCGGCTGGTTCTTGCTGGTTTATCATTGATTTCAGCTGCTTTTGCGTATACTTTACATGAACAAGAGAAGAACTTTGTGTTTAGAGATTATGTCCACTCTGAAATCGAATAGATATGTTTATATGTATATGTACAATCTCATCATACAAACATTGTATATCAGTAACTAGATAAAATTTTTAGCAATTTACAACTATACTTGTATCATACTATTGTAAACTTATATATAGATGCGGCTAAAATAATTTGATTTCTGAGTTTATGTTTAAAGCTAAACGATTCATGTGTTGAAAAAAGAGGAATTGAACAATTAGTAATTAGTATCCAACATCTTTAGGCCCCTGGGTATTCGGTTCGGTTCTTGCAGGTTTAGAAATTCAGAATCCAAAATTCGATGAAACCAAACCGAACTCGAATTATCGAAGAAAAAAAAAAGCTAAAATATTGGTTACATTTTAATTTTGTTTTGTTAAATTTTCATAAATATAACTAGAAAGTTTATGATATTTCTGTTATTTTGGATATTTTTGATATTATAGTCGAAAATAACTTATAATTTAGGGTATAATTTAGAGTTTATAGTTATAATTTTGGATAATTATGTTATATTAATCTAAATACAAGTAATATTTTTTTTATAAAATTGTATTTCGGGTTTGGGTTTGATTTCAGATATAAGAATCTAGAATAAGTTTGGGTATTTAACGATTTCGGTTATGTTTATTAATTTCTTTAATCGGTTATAGTTCGGTTTTCCAGTTTCGGTTATTTTGCTCAGGTCTATTTTAGGCTATGTAATGGTCACAATTTAACTATAATAAACTTTAAGGAAGAAATCCAAAAGAACGAATAGTTAGGGGGTCATATTCGAAACATCAGCAAAACATTCGTCATTTCACTTTGTTACGGAACAAGCACAAGAAAGCCGATAAGAAGATAACACTGGACTGCGCTCTTATCTCTGCTCGGAACTGAAATCAGCTTTCACAATGGCTTCTTCTACAGCTTTGTCTCTCTCATGGAGCTCCTCGCCTTGTTGGTCTCACAGCTTCAATGGCGCTGCAAATGAAACCCTTAAAATATCCGAGCGAAGGTTCAATTTTGAAGTTGTTGCCCAGAAGAAAGCCAAGAAACTTCGCAAGGTAAAGTCATTACATTTCATGGAGCTCCTTCAAAAATTCGATTAGTGTCTAATTTACTTTTTGATTTAAGCTAGTTATTTCCAAGAATTTTGATGGAGATGAAAGCTAACTTGAAGAAGCTTAATTTATGGGTTTACTGCAAAAAAACATCACCTTTGTTCCTGTATCAGTGTAGGTAGTAAGAAAAATTGGGGAAAATTTGAAATGTGGGCTTAGTTCCCATTATAGTAGTGAAATGTGAAGCAAAATTGGAATGCAAGGAAAGTGCTTTTTGAATTTCAAAGTAGACACCTTTGTATTTCTAGTTTAGTGCCAAAATAATAATGAAAAATTTGTTGATTCCTTGTGTTTGATTCTTGAATTCCTGGTTTGAAGCTCTGTTCCTGAGTAAATGAAACAAAAATTGTAATGTTGTTTGTTTTTGAAGGTAATCTTGAAAGAGGATGTGACTGATTTGGGTAAGCAAGGACAATTACTAGACGTGAAAGCCGGATTTTTCAGAAACTTCCTCTTGCCTACGGGAAAGGCTCAGCTCATGACTCCACTTCTGCTCAAGTAATTCACATTTATACATAGTGAAGGCTCTTACATTCGTTTTCTTTGGCCTTGGCTTTGGAGAGACTTTTCTATACTGTTGTGAGATCAACCAGAAATGGCATCATTTTCTAATTTTTGCTTTCTTTTCCAGGGAACTGAAGATTGAAGACGAACGGATAGAGGCAGAGAAACAAAGGGTAAATCTGAGATGAATATGTTGATTGTTTTGTTTGCTTATCATGTAAAGTTTTGGTGTTCGAGTGATCATCACAAACTCTCTTATTTAGTTATTCTGAGAATTTAGTTTTGTTGTTTTTCCTTTTGTGTGAAACCTCTTTGCAGGTGAAAGAAGAGGCGCAACAATTGGCGATGATATTTGAAACCGTTGGGGCTTTCAAAGTTAAACGAAAAGGTGGTAAAGGAAAACTAATATTTGGAACGTAAGTCGTGTTCTAGAAAATTCAGATGTTTAATGGTTTTGGGAAACATGTCTAGCCTCTACTTAACTTTTTATTTTCTTGCAGTGTAACAGCACAAGACCTCGTTGACATCATCAAAGCACAGCTTCAGAGGTAACATAACACAGAATTTGACAGTTCCACATAACAAACTAGAAGCTTTCCCATGTGGTTTTGTTGGATAATACTGACTCTTGTTTTCAATATTCTTCAAAGAACCTAATATGGTTTCCTCTGCTTCTCTGTGTCTGGGTTTTACAGAGACATAGACAAACGCATTGTCTCTCTCCCGGAAATCCGTGAAACTGGTGAATACATTGCTGAACTCAAACTTCACCCTGATGTCACTGCTCGAGTTAGGCTCAACGTTTTCGCCAACTAAACCATCAAATATTCAAGGTATTTCTCGGCTGTAAAATGAAGATTTGCCTCATAAGATTTAGCCGCAAAAACAGATGTTGATTGACCATTGCACTGTGTTTGGTGTTTTGAAATTGCAGGAACATACAGAAAGGGAAAAGAGAATGGCCAGTTTGTGAAGTTTTTCTTGTAGATCTTTTTGCTGCATTTGTATTTTTGCTATTTTGGAATCTGGAAACTATTAAAAGAATATAACATTTTCTTCAAGTTATTAGATTTTCTTTAAGTTATATTGTATTCATTTGTCTGTTAAAGTGTCTGAGAACGCTTAAATTAACACTAACAAGCTGTAAAATTACCTAACAAAATAACCAATAAATCTGTAAAGTAATGTCGCCGTCTCTTATTTCCCACAAGATTAGCTATTTTTAGAAAGTTAGTTTTTTTTAAAGGGTAAATGACAAAACCCAGATGTAATTCTGTTTCACTACTTCTCTCCAAATTCTGTTTAAAACCGTTATAGCTTTTCTCAATTTCGATTTTCATAAATCACAATCGTATCTTGTTTCTATTATCTTTGTTCTTGTTAAACAAGTTTGTGTACAATGGAGTTTGGAGATGATAGAAACCTTTACCTAAGAGATACATGGAGAGATGAAAACATGATCTGTGGCGTCCTGCCCATTAACCCGAGCTCGAGCGGGATATGGCCTTCCCCGAAGCTCCCAGATGCTAAAGCGAATATCGATTTTTGGAATTATATGTTTCCACATGTTCAAATCATTTTCCTTATCGTCACCATCCTTTGGCAGTTCTTCCATTTCTTCCTTAGACGTCTTGGCATGATTCGTTTCACTTCTCATATGCTTGTAAGGACTTGAATCAATCCTTAAATCTTCACCAAAGTTTGTTTCTTTATCTGCGGGGTTTTCGTGTTTTCTTCGTTTAACTCTTAGGTATGTTTTCGCAGACTGGGATTCTCCTAAGCAAGTCGTTTCTGAAAGAGAATACACCGGCGAGGAATTTCTTCTCGACGGAAGATTACAAAGAGACTTTGGTTGGTCTGTTAGGTGCGTGTTCGTATATGATGTTCTGGTTCTTGATGGGAGTTAAAATGGACTTGAGTCTAGTCCGAAACACCGGGAGAAAAGCTATAACTATCGGTCTTACCTCGGTGTTAGTTTCTATAACGGTTTGCTCCTTTATCTTCTTTGTCATCATAAAAGATATAGGAACCAAAAATGGAGAACCGGTTCTTGATTCTCTTGAAATCATCGTCATCTATGTAATCCAATGTCTTTCGTCGTTTCCCGTAATTGGAAACCTTCTTTTTGAGCTTAGGCTACAGAATTCAGAGCTCGGCCGTCTCGCTATGTCTTCTGCAGTGATTAGTGACTTCAGCACATGTATTCTCTCTGCGGTTCTTGTCTTCATAAAAGAACTTAGGGATGAGAAAACTCGGCTTGGATCCGTATTTATCGGAGATGTTATTGTTGGAAACCGTCCTTTGAAGCGTGCGGGTATAGTGGTGGTCTTTGTTTGTTTCGCCATTTATATCTTCAGGCCATTGATGTTCTCCATTGTCAACAGAACGCCTTCTGGTCGACCCGTAAAGAAGTACTATATATATTCAATCATCATTCTTGTGTTTGGATCAGCCGTTCTTGCGGATTGGTGCAAGCAATCTATTTTCATAGGACCTTTCATCTTAGGTCTAGCTGTACCGCACGGTCCGCCTTTAGGTTCTGCAATCATTCAGAAGTTCGAGCCTGCAGTTTTCGGCACATTCCTTCCCTTCTTTGTAGCTACATCCGCCACAGAGCTCGATACATCGAAGATACAGTCTTGGGTCGAAATCAAGAGTATTTTCCTCATTGTGTTTATATCCTTCATTGTTAAATTCGCGTTCACGACTCTCCCGGCCTTGTTGTATGGTATGCCAGCAAATGACAGCCTTGCTCTGTCTCTTATCATGTCTTTTAAAGGCATTTTCGAGCTCGGCGCTTATGCTTTCGGGTTTCAAAGAGGGGTAAGTATATCTTTATATTCATTTTGATTAAAACCGCAACTAAGCTTAGTGTTTTATTTGGCTCGAGACCTTACATTTTCGTTTTGATTGCAGTCTATTCAGCCAGTGACCTTCACTATCTTATCTCTTTACATCTTGTTGAACTCTGCAATCATACCTCCAATCTTGAGACGCATATACGATCCTTCGAGGGTGTACGCAGGATACGAGAAGCGGAACATGCTTCATATGAAACCAAACGCCGAGCTAAGGATTCTTTCTTGTATCTACAGAACCAATGATATTCGTCCTATGATCAATCTTCTTGAAGCTACTTGTCCCTCAAGAGAAAACCCTGTAGCTACTTATGTCCTTCACTTGATGGAGCTCGTAGGACAAGCCCATCCAGTGTTCATTTCTCACCGTTTGCAAACCCGGAAAAGCGAGGAAACGTTTTATAATTCCGAAAACGTCGTTGTCTCATTCGAACAATTCCGAAAAGATTTCTTCGGTTCTGTTTTCGTCAGTACCTATACAGCTTTATCTGTCCCCAAGACGATGCACGGAGACATTTGTATGCTTGCTCTCAACAACACAACATCTCTTATCATTCTTCCTTTTCATCAGACTTGGTCTGCTGATGGATCAGCCATTGTTTCAGACAGCAAAATGATTAGAAAATTGAACAAGAGTGTTCTTGAGCTCTCTCCTTGCTCTGTTGGAATCTTTGTTTACCGAAGCAATAGTGGCCGAAGAACAATAAGAGAGACAGCTACAAACTTCTCATCGTACCAAGTTTGCATGCTCTTCCTTGGAGGTAAAGACGATAGAGAAGCGTTAACACTCGCTAAGCGAATGGCTCGTGATTCAAGAATCAACATTACAGTTGTTTCTTTGATCTCTTCTGAAGAGAAATCCAAACAAGTAGGCGATTGGGATCGAATGCTCGATTTAGAACTACTTAGAGATGTCAAGGGCAATGTTTTAGCCGGTGCTGATATTTTCTACTCTGAGGAAGTAGTGAACGACGCATCGCAAACATCAGAGTTGTTGAAATCAATTGCAAATGAGTATGATTTGTTCATTGTTGGAAGAGAGAAAGGAAGGAAGAGTGTTTTCACGAAAGGGCTTGAGGAATGGAGTGAGTTCGAGGAACTTGGCATTGTTGGAGATCTCTTGGCTTCGAAGGATCTTCATTGTAAAGCTTCTGTGTTGGTGGTACAGCAACAACAACAAATGATTTAGGGTTTGAATACTCAGAAGAAGGTGGAGATTTGATTTTATCCTTACACATGATGAGATAAATTCGATCAACGCGTGTTTCTTGGGGACGAAAACATCGATTTATCAGCTCGCAATGGCGGCAAGACTCCATTGGAACTACTCGAAACTATGATGGCACATATACAGAGTTATAATCACCACACTTAATGTTACTGTTAGAAATTTATTAGAAATAAAGAGGTTTTTCTTTTTCTTGAGATACAAGTAATGATAACAATGTTTTTGGATTATGTATATATTTCAATCTTTTTTAATCTTTGAATAATTTGAGAATTATATTGCCGAATTTATAATGCGAAAATGGTTATTAAACTATTTTAGAGGTTCAGAAAAATGGCAGAACAGACATTTTTGTTCCAATGGGAAAATTCTAAAAAAAAGACGCTTTCATCTATTGTAAAAAAGGATATTTATGTTCCACTTTCACATCCTTATAATCATTTTTCCCAATAAAATTTTAAAATCGTCTATTTCAAGATTTTTTTTTTTTGATAAAATCTATTTCAAGAATTGATCCTAGATATTATAACTCCAAATTACTGACATGTGTGTCTTTCTTGAATCACATACCAGTGTTTCTGGTAACGGTGACCAGGAAATTTTTTTTTGATACCAACAATGACCACTAACTTTATCAGAAATTTTTGGTAAACGTGTTAAGGAATTTCTTTTGCAAGCTCAATTTTACATGAGGCACTAAGCCTAAAATATTAAATTCATTTTTGTTAATTTTAGTACATATTATAAAAATTACATTAGTTAAGAAAAAAAGAGCATGGGGCACATACCCCACCCCTCGACCCTCTAAATCCGCCATGTTAACCATTCATTTTAGGCTTAAGATACTACCTCGTTACAAAAAAAACATTGCAGAATTTCTAACTGTTTTTTACTCGTGAAACTTCTTTAAAAGAATGAGATTGTATATTGAAAACTCTTCTAAAAATTTATATATATATATATTAATACATAAACAACAAACATTTTTAGGTTTGTTGCTGTTGTTGAACTACCAAAACAGAAACTCTAGAGTTAAGATCTGTAGCCGCAAGCAAATCACCGATAACACCTAACTCTGGAAGTTCAATCCACTCTGTGAGTCCTGAAAAGTCCGGTGTTGCCATACCATGATCTCTCCCAACCACCATAAGATCAAAATCCTTAGAGAGCAATCTAACGGTGGTAGCCACTTCAGGACCACCGTTCACAAACCTCTCTGTATATGCAATACAATTGATAGCCTCTGTTTTCCTAAGATCCTCTAAGACCTCATGATCAAGAATATATTCCCAATTCGTCATCTCTGTTTCTCGGTCTGATACGAGTCGGATCAAAGTTATTTTGATTCTTGGGTTATGCTTCATTTTCTTTACCAACGAGAGTGCTTCACGATCATCTTTGCCTCCAATAAAGATCACACCAACCTCAATGTTAGACTTTCTCGTGCCTCTATGCGAAAACTGTCCACGGTCCACAAGTATACCAATAGAACAAGGTGAATTCTTGAGTAGTGACCCGTTGAGACGTCTTATAGCCTCGTCATCTGACTCGAACGCTCCATCTATTGTCCATTTCCTCCCCGATGGGACGATAATCATCGATGTGGCTTGCTCTAGTGCAAGCTTGCAAACTTCATCGTACATTAAGTTCTCATGCGTGAGGGCGGTAAACATGGTCATGGTCACATACTCTAACTGCCTAAAGGCAAGATTTGCGGTATGGATGTAAGAGTTATTTAATAGCTGTGTTGATTTCTTGTTGTGGGAGATTAGGACAGGGACGGTTTTGCCTATGAGCTTTAAAAGGTGGAGGACTGTGACCATGATGGTGGATGGAAATAATTTTAGGAATGTAATGGCTACAGATATGTTCTCAGGTTTGTGTAGACAAGTTAGAATCCGAATATCTGAGTTTGGTTTTAGACTCATGATGTTTCTTTTTTGGTAACCAACGTACTTCCGGTTCGGATCGTATAAAGTGGCCAAGGCCGTTGGGATAATCCCAGAGTTTATCAGTGCACAAAAGACCAAGAACGTATACGTTGCTTGTGATATATACTGCAAGAGAAAAAAAAAACATAAATATGTGAAGATCATGGAGAAATTGATTGTGGATAGGGTGGGAAATTACCGATTCGTCTAATGTTGATTCATAGAAAAATATTTCGGAGAAACTCTTGGAGCACAAGAGGAGGCCAACGGATATGGACTCCTTGAGTGGTATGCTGTAATACAAGCAAGGTAACATCGAAGATGCCATCTTCAAAACGCCTGTAAAAACCATTAAGAAGATGTTGTACGTGATGTCATCGAAGTCGTAGATGATCTTCATCACATCGCATCTCATCGTACTGAATGCGATTGCGATCGGTGTAAGCACTTTCACCGTGAGAGCATCATACTTGGCTTCCAAGGCAGATCCTAAAGGTGGACCTTCTGGTATAATGATACCAATCAAGAATGGTCCCAAAAGGTATTGCTGATTGAAGAACATGGAGTATGCCGCGGAAGCCATCACGGTCACAACCGCAGCATGTACATACATATCCGCCACAGGTTTGCCTTCTGGTGTGCGATCTAGTATCCAGTCTATAGCCGGTCTAAGAATGCAAAAGACTATGAGAATCAAGACGACCACGCCTACAAAATCACGATAGGCTGTCATAGGGGATTTGTTCTTGTACGTTCCCGCGAGATGTGCGAATGTGCCAGCAGTAACACTGAGGATGTCACTGATCAAAGATGCAGACAACACAAGGCGACCGAGCTCGGAGTTGAGGATCTTGAGTTCTGACAAGAAATAGGTAATGGTGGGTAAGAGAATCGCGGATTGGGTTGTGATGATCACAGTGCGCTCAGCGAGGGCTTTCTTTGCTGGTAGGTAGAGAGGGTTTATATTGTGCGTGTAGAGGTTACGGAAACTTAAGCCGCCGAAAAAGGGAACAATGAAGCTCAAGATCCCAATCACTATAGGTAACGATCCGTTGTTAAATGCCAATCGACGGCTGATTTTGACTGTCATCAAGAACGCAAGCATAATGTTTCCACACAACGAGAGGCCTTTTAACGACGCGTTTCCATCTAATACAGGATCCCACGACAATCTTCTTGATGATTCCTCCCTAAGATCGAATAGTTGAGGCCCTAGAATCATACCTGCCTGAACATAATATACATTGGTTATTAAATGTTGCTTAAAACGTTTACGTGCTTCTCAAGTTTACATCTATTTACCCTTACGTGAGCGTCACGTTACATGTGCAAAGGTACTTACAATCATATAAGAAGGAATCGGGGAAATGCCGGAGCATCTAATGATCATGTGAACCAGGACGATGAATACAAAGATGAGTAATATCTGAAACTCAATGAGAGGCAATGAATAACCGAAAATCACATCTGGTGATTTTAGGTTTTCCCAAAATCCATTTGAAGAAATGTTGAACACTAAGGGTATGCAACCGTCGATATAGGTCGTTGTATTCATGAATTTTTGTCAAGAGACAAGTGAAATTATAGAATTTGGTGAATCAACTCTGGGAAATTAAGAAAACAAAAACTATAAAGAACGTGAGGATCTTTGGATATGGGATTTGAATGGGGATGTCATTTTTGGTGTTTGATAAGTGTCTGATATTTTTCTAAGAGTTAGTTAGTCAAAAACTGTTTTGAATTTTGATTTGTTGAGAAAAAAAAAAATACAAGCTGGAAAACCTATACATAATCCCATATATTACAGAACGAATTCAGATAATTTAAGTATGTTTAATTTGACTGACAACAAAAATCTTACTGGCCAAAAAGTTGTCAAAAAAAAAAAAAATTCTAACAATGTAACGAAAAATTTAGAATCACTTATCCACACACATAAACAAATATAGTTTTATCAATAGTTCGTTGAAAAATGTGAATCTATGAATATAGAGGATTTTCTTCGCTTGCAAAAAAATGCAAGCATTAGGATTTTAGACTATATATATACTTTATGGTTTTAGATATTTGTCCGAAGTTATTTCTTTGGCCTTCTCGAAACATTTTATACGGCTCCAAGAATCTGTCTTTTCTTCTTTCTTTCATCTCCTCAAATCCAAAAAAAAAAAGGCTGTAGAACGTTTTTAGCTCGGTCCAACATTTCATTTCCGTCCGACCGTGTTTTTACTTTTTGACTAATCATTTTAGACAATATTTTCGATCATAAGTGTAAAGCATACATCGAGCTAAATTCGTGACTTGGATAGAAAATTTTTGTGATCTTATCTGCGATCTATCCATATGAGCTATAGTTTATATTTTTACAGAATTCGATGTCTATTTTGAGAGTTGAAGAACTGACTACAAAAAATCAAGTAGTCTATCTGATTATGTATAGACTAGCTGGTATAGTGTTTTGGTTTAAGTTGATTTGTGATTGTTTTTAGTTTGGTCGGAAAGTTAATTTGTGATTAAATATCTAAATTTATTTATAAACAAATACCTTGTACATATTCCAAATTAATGAAACGGGGAAACTTAATTTTTACGATCTTTCTTAACATAAAACGGTCTCACAGCGAATTTGCTCCTGCTAAAAAGCATTTCATATATTTAGCACATACCTATTTTTGTGCACTTAACCTATGAAAAGCTCTTCTGGTACTGTTACACATGCTTCATGATCTCTTGTGAGGAACGAGAATGTGCTCTTCTCACAGAGCATCAACGTCAGGCGAACCGGCGAACCATGAAAGAAGATTTACTTCACTCCCAGCAGAGCACCGTAGGCATGAAGAAACCCGAGAGGTGACGCGACGGGGAAATGGGGATCATCGCAGAGCTGGACGAAACCCAGCTGCAAAAGGAGCTTCTTTAAGAAACAGAGTCAGTGGCTCTATTGAGGACTCATCCCATGCTAATGAAACTGATGAGATTCAAGGCGACTATCAGTGAGAAGGAATATGTACCACTCACAGGAGCTTGCTAGAAGAGATGGTCGTAATACTGTTTGGCAACGTCTCAGAGAGGATAAGCTCCAGTCCTATCCCCATTCCAGGGAGCAATCAATCCAATCATTGAGGGCGATTAGGTATAGATGACTAGATAGCCCGAAATATGAATTTACGATCATATTCTTGAAATATTAACTGCTTTAATCCGTATAAATTTACAATGTTTTTTCTTCTCTGGATAGTGATTCAAAATAATCCAATGCACATTCTGGTAGATTTAACATTCGTAAAAGGTGACGAAGGTTTCAACCACAATTCTTTAACAAGAAAAAAAAGGTCTAAATCATAATTGAAGAGTTAAATTTGGTTGGTGGTAAAAAGTGTAAAGGAAATATTCAGTTTAGCATCCAAGTGTAAATGAAGACTTTTGCCATTATCACACCTTATTAATCTCCATTTTTACATTATTTTTATATCGGTTAAGTTATTTCGATTTATTTATTCTTATTTCACCGAATTTGTTTTTCTTTTTCAGAAAAGTTTGTTCCGTGTTATCCTAAATTTTTTTTATCCAACTAATCTATCTATATATCATGCTATTTTAACATGATGCGTGCTATTTTATTTTAATAACAAGATGTCGGTTAAGTTATTTCGATTTTTTTCTTTCCATTTCACTGGATTTGTCTTTCTTTTTTCGTAAAAGTTTGTTACGATTTATCCCAAATGTATGTTATTTTGTATTATCATGCTTAGTTTTTCTTTATTCTATTAATCTATCTATATATCATGTTATTTTAACATGATGTGTGTTATTTATTTTAATCATCCGATCTACTTATTTCTCTTCACTAATTATCTCAAGGTATTTTTGATTTTTCACACCCTAAAAAACGTTAGTTACTAACATTTTCTGATACATAATTAGTTTCTAACACAAAATCTAGATTTGGACTATTCTGCAAATTAGTCCTTACTTTTTCTTCCTTTTTGTTTTTGTAATAACATTTGTTGGATTACTTGATTTAGCATTTTTTTATACTGGTCGAGTTAGTCAATAAAAGTATGGTAGTACCCATGTAAATAAACATGCTGCAAAAAAATAACTAAAATTCTACAGAAAAAATGTGCTAACAAAACTTAAAATTCTACAAGGTAAATACTATGCCACTTATTTCTATGTCATACTTATTTCAAAAACTTATTATGCAATAAATTTGCTGATAAAATAAGTTTACAATCACATGTTTCTTTTTATAAATATCCCAAAAAATTGCCGTGAACACCTAAAAGAAATAGCGGCATCTTTGTAATTATTTTTTTCTTTCCAAATATAAAGAAAACAGGATATGAAATATATTTCAGTAACTAAAAATTGTGTCATAAAAAAAAAAAAAAATTTGTGTCATTTGAGTAACTAAGTTTTTTTCATCTCTTTTAGTAACTTTCCCAAATCCGAGAGAAAAATATATGTTGCCTTGGTTTGTGTACGAAAGACTAAAGAAGGTAAGTTTTTTAAAATTTACTGCAGCGTTCCATCACTTCTGGGTAAATCCAATTTTACAAGCAACAATTATTATGGGCAGTTCCATCACCTCAGTTTGTTTCTGTCGTACGTTAAATTAATGTCTTTAAAAACTGATACATCGTCCAATCGGTAAATTTTGTTTGGTTTCAAGAAAAAGTAACTTTACAAGAACTCTTTTTTTACGTTGCTTCATTCTCTACTTCTGCATCAATGGCGTCTTCTTCTCTATCAACCTTTTGCAACTACACCTCGTCTTTTCTGCCTCTTAACTCTAAGCCCTCACTTTCTCTTTCGTCTAAATCAACCTTCAAAACAAATTTTCCCGGCCAGTTTCTTGGAAAAAAACAGTCTACACTTCTCTTCTCAACCCCGAGGTTTCTCACTGTTGTCGCCATGGCTTCACCGAAACTTAGAGGCAAAACCAAACAAGGTACAATCTTTTCCTTTAAAACCTAGAATTTTCTTATTTTCTGACTCGATTAAGTTTACTACGTTACGTATTTTTCAGTGGTTGTTGGAATTATAAAGATGAATCTATGGGCGGGAAAAGCAACTCCGGCGCCACCGGTAGGTCGGGTGTTTGATTCAAAGGGAGACGACAAAGAAAGAACCCTAATAATGCCCGAACCGCTGATAAACTCGGTTACATAATTCCTGTCGTAATCACATTCTACGATGTTGGTTTTTTATTATAACCCTAATATATTACATTCTCTTATTGCAATCTTTATTTACGATTTAAAAATTCAACTAGAGAAGAGCAACATAAATGTCACAAGCTAGGTTTTGTATAGAGTCGATTTTGAATTGTGATTTGTTAGTTGTTACGACTCATATATAGTTATGTTTTTGTTATTTCATGGAGTTAATTACATGTTGTGTTTGTAGGATTTGACCTTCACTTTTATTCTCAAGACACCGCCTGCTTCGTTTTTGTTGCTCAAAGCTGCAGGTAATTTTGATAATATTATCATCTTAAGGCCCTTACTTGTATTTTTGTTGGCTTGAGTTTTGCTAGAACTAAAAAAAATTGGCAAGAAAATTATGCGTATCATATGTTTTCAATATTTAAAATCATGTTTATATTATCTACAATATTTGGTGTTTTGTCATGATGTTTATTGACATTATTGACTTGTGGAAATAGGTGTTGAGAAAGGATCAAAATATCCAAAGAAAGTTAAAGTTGGGATGATAACAATAGACCAACTACGCACAATTGCAGAAGTAAAGCTACCCGAACTGAATTGCACGACCATTGTATCTGCTATGAGAACTATTGCAGGAACTGCTGGTAATATGGGGATAGATATTGACCCTCCTGTTCTTGAACCCAAAAAGATATTAGCTTTGTTGTAAAAAGCCTAATGATTAATTATGAGAAATTGATTGATACATGAAATCTTGATTGTCTTGTTGTAATACATTTTAAGACGAGTTACTTAATTATTTTGATTATGACATGTTATTTTTTTCTCTCTAATATTTTAGTTTCGTAGTTTAAAATTACTTGTTTAGAAAGTATTATTTAAATTTGATTTCCATTTTTCTACTTCGAAATTCTTCAATTTTTACTACATGAATTGAAAACCTTTTACTTTGAATGACTCTTCTTCTTTCTAGACGATCACGACCCTTCATCCATCTCAGACTACACAACTAGATTTGATTATGATGAGCTACTAAGTCTCAATCATGTAATCAAAGTATTTGATCAATGATTAAGAGAGCGAATCAATTCCATCTTCAAGATCTTTAATGCATGACTCTTAAGTTCTGCACTTCCTCCATCTTCAATGACATTTCGAATCACAAGGAACTTAGAATCCGCTCTTGTGAATTCATTTGCTTCTGCTTCAGATGTAGCTTTGCTCTGGCTCACCTTCTTTGAGAACAATGACCATTTGGCTTTGAGACGCAGAAGCTCTAACAATTGCTTTGTTTGAGTCTCTATTTAGCTTCATGTCCGGATCAAAAGCTTGTGGAAAATGGTCAATGGTCTTAAGATGATGAGCAAAGTTACATGTGAAGCTGAAGCAAATGAATTAACAAGAGTGGTAAGAAGTTGAAGACGATACTTACGTAGTTACACGTTAAGACAATCATCGCATATATTTTTTTTTAATAATTTTTTGATGCAATTTAAGAAGATAATATCAGCTGTTTTTATACCGTAAGAAAAAATTAAAGATAAACTCTAATAAAAATACAAATTTACGAATAAACAAACAACACTATAATCATATTTCACTAAAGTATCTTATTTATATGTTACAAATTTATATGATTATTAATTTATGATTATGATGGGACCATATATTTACATAGGATTTTTAAAAAAAATTATTATCTTATTAATTTATCGAATTATGTTAATTATTACATTTGCCCCAACTTGGAACCATATAAATTTATTAATTTTAAAAGGTTATTAATTTATCGAGTATTAATTTATAAAAGTTCTACTAAACCAACATTTAGATATTATAGTCAACACAACTTTAAATATCGTTAAATAATTTATAAAAATTGATATAGAGATAAAAAAAAAATATGTGCATTTGCAGCACATTTTCAACTAGTTTTTTTTGTGAAAACATTTTCAACTACTTTAACAGAGAGTATAGTAAAAATATAAAAATTTATATAATATATAATTAGTATTCTAAAAAAAATTTGTGTTTCAAAATATAAAATGTTCTAACATTTCTATATAACTTTTTACTTTATTAAATATTAGTCGATAAAAAAAAAAGATTACGTGACTAATAGTAGTCTACAGTTTGTTTATGATTGGCTAAATTATTTTTGTTTATATATTAGGATAATAACTTTTAGGATAAAAATATTGTTTTAATATGCGTGTTTATCAAGAAACGGAGGGAGTACTACATAAATCAGCACCGCTAACTAAATCTGCCTCAATGCCTTTGTTGGAAACATGGATCTCTCATATCCTGCAAACAACAAAAATACTAATTAAATATACATTTATATAAAGTACTATATTAAACATCACCATATCTTATCGTTATATACTATTTCGTAAACATCTTAAAATTCCAAGAAGACACGATATAGCTAATAGCTGAACATTTTATTTTGTTTTCTTTTTGATATTGCTGAACCTTCACAACCCCCACCCCTGACCCCGACTATTAACAATTC
Organism: Cardamine occulta; assembly: GCA_028015245.1. NCBI lineage: Eukaryota > Viridiplantae > Streptophyta > Magnoliopsida > Brassicales > Brassicaceae > Cardamine > Cardamine occulta. The sequence goes on along the minus strand of CM051380.1, from coordinate 8,843,724 downwards.
CCACAATCTTTCTCCTTTTCAATACCTATGTTTTTAACGAATATTATCTTATCCACAAACTTTGGTACTCGGAAGTTTTTTGTTCAATTCCAACCTAAATCTATCGCCTCGGTAAGACCATATTTCTCAATCCACCTCTTATCGAACTTAAATTGTCGTCATCCTGACGATTGTATCTTCACACAAGTCACTAAAATAAGTCTATGATCGGACCCTATCATTTCTATATAGTTCACTTTAGAATGAGGATACAAAACATGACAATCTTCATTTCCTAGAGCCCGATCCAGTTTACACCTAATTATTTGTTTATTTCTACAACAATCTCTCCACGACATCTGGTCTCCATAACACAGAAATTCCAACATTCCGCAATGTCGGATCATTAAGTTAAATGGAACAAAAGAAGCCGCTGATCTCATATTTCCTCCTTTTTTCATGATTCCCGATAAGCTCGTTAAAATCTCCAATCATTAACCAATGTGCTTTTCTACTGAATCCTATCGTTTCTAATCTTTCCCACACTAATTCCCGAGATTTTACAACAGGATCCCCATAAACAAAAGACATGAATACCACTTGTTTCCCAAATAATGCTTTAACGTTAATGACTCTATTGCATTAAAAAAAGACCTCTAATTTTATTCCATCATTGTAAAACAAAGCCAAACCTCCACTAGACCCACGAGGCTCAACTGTATACAATTTATTATAACCAAATTTAAATTGTAACTTTTGTAAACAAGGAAAACAACGCTTAGTTTTTGATAAAAATAAAAGATCTGGATTGTGTTTCTTCCACAAATCTCCTAGATAATCCTCTGTCAGATCACCACCTATGCCCTGACAGTTCCAACTAAGGATCTTCACATATCAGCCGGTTGTTCCGGGAGCTCCACCATCCCTTTCTTCGTTACACGGTTTGCAGCACCGGCTTTTGTCCCACCTTAGCTCTTTGGTTGGTTGTGCCTACAAATTTTTGTTTCATAGCATTAGCCAGCAAACGTTTCCCAGAAGAAGCCAAAATCACATTTTTTCCTAATATTAGTTCCTTTATTCCTTGGACTACGGTTCATGTTTCTTAGATTCTTCTTAGGACCCAAAACTATACCACTTAATGCCTTATTAACATCACCCATATCCTTAGAAAAAGAAACAAAAAGTTTAGACTTACCTCCTATCCTGTCAGATTCCACGGTCACTTGATCAGGCAGAGATTCCAATTCAGCCACTTTACCATGTTGGGTATTTTCTTTAGCAAACTCCCAATCCTCCAGCTTCTCCTCTTAAACTTCTGGGGATATTTGTTTGGTCCCGTCTGTCACTGATTGCCTCACCATATCCTCACCCGTGACAGCCTCTTGTTGCCCTTGTGATGTCTCCATAACATCATCGACAAATGTTTGACTCACAGCCTCTCCAACGGTTAAATGATAAAGTGGTTTTGTCCATGACCTTGAACCATTATCCCCTTTTTATTCCAAAGCACCACTCTTCTTCCACATCGAGTTATAATGTTTGTCGGGCCGTCTTGAATAATGTCGACTATTATCACCAATATCTTTCTTGTAAGGGAAACCATCTTTGTTTTCCGTTTCCGAGAACTCTAGAGGTCGTTTAGCCACAGGTTTCCTTGGTTTTCCCCACAAGCCTTCCTTTACTTGACTGCTTGATTTAGGAACAGGGATTGGTCTCCTATCCAGTTGATCCTCACGTGATTTTCCAAAATCTCTATGAAGCTCTGGACAGACAAACACATCATGAGTTAACCTTAAACAGTGCTTACAAAAACCACATAGTTTATCATATTCCAATGAAACCACCACTTCATTCCATGTATCAAATGGTACAACCACCTGAGAAACTTGTTAAGAAAGTGGGATTAAGTGAAATTGACTACTATAAATAAGGAGATCATTATCATATCAATCTAATCAAAAATTAGGAAGAAAATCGAGCAGAGAGCATTAACTCTGGCAACGATCGTCTACAGGATATCCGACAATCAGCTTCGGTGGAACATCAACCTTGGCTCCTATGAGTCATAAAACTCGCAATCAAAAATTTGATAATGTTTGGAAGATTAAAGGACTAGACTCTCGTGGTAAGTTTAAAGATCTTTTATAGTTGAATATATCAAAGTGAATTTCATTGATTGAATCAGATTAATAGAGAAGTAATGAAAGATAAGGTACAAAAGACGAGCTCCGACAAGAGTGCGTAGTTAGGGTTCTATTTTCACAATTTGACTCATTCTTTGATATTTATACTGTTTATGGAAAACAAAGTAAAATGATTTCACATTTTTTGTTAATATTTCATTAGGATCATCGTATTATATTGGTGTAAGAAATATATGTTACTTTTTTACTAAAAAAAATATATATATATACTAGATTAGGACTCGATGGACGGGTTTTCTAAACTTTTAAAATAAATTAAGTTTAGATAAAATCAATAAATTAAATATTTATTGTTAATGAAATATCTTAAATTGTTTTAGGAAAAGAAGTAGAAAGCATTTTTCCTTAGAAAAAGGTTATTTACATAAATCTATTTTTACATGAATACATTAATTTAACTTTACATATTATAATTTTATTATTAACATATTAAAAATTTATACTACGTCAAATAGCTTTTGGTTCCATCTTGTTATTTATTTTTTCGATCACCGTGTGAGATATGTCTTGAGAAAATACCAAGAACCGAAGAACCAAACCGAATCCGACCTGAAAAAGGGTACCAAACCTACATCCAAACCGAAAAAACTTCGAATGAATCTTAGACTCTTATAGCCGAAGAACTGAACCGAGAACCGAATGGATACCCGAAATAATCGAAATACAACTATATACCCAAAAATATTAATAACTAGATTATGACCTGTCCGATGGACGGGTTTTCTAAACTTTAAAAATAAATTAAGTTTAGATAAAATTAATAAATTAAATATTTGTTGTTAATGAAATATCTTAAATTGTTTTAGGGAGAAGTAGAAAGCATGTCTTCTTAGAAAAATAGTTATTTATATAAATTTATTTTTTATATGAATAAATTAATTTAACTTTATATATTGTAATTTTCTTAAAAAAATTAATTAGAATTTTGATAATTTTCATGAAATATGTTACTTCACAAAATTTATACGTCGTTTAGGAAAGAAAAAAAGAAAAAGAAAAAGAAAGTAAACGGGCTGTGACCAGATCGATTATAAACGGCCCATGATTTTCATTTTACAAAATCGGCCCATTTAAAGCCCATGAAAACAACCCTATAAATAACCCTAAAAATTCGTAGGTTTCACATCAATTTCAATCTTCCATCTTCTCGCATCATCATCATCTGCCACCTACAACTCTTCGCGCTCACTCCATCTCTCTCTCTCTCGCTCGAATTCACTAACGCTTATTTCTCTGAAACCTTGGTTTAATTTCGTTTAAATTTCAGAATCCGTTTCATAAATCGATCGATATCGTCTTTGTGTTTTTTTTGTTTTGTTTTTGTTGTTATCTATCTTCTCTGTGTTTCGTTTTTAATGGATACAGGTATGAACACTTCTTCTTACTTGAAAGCGCAAGCTCGTTGCCCAATTCAACAAAACTTTCTTCCCAAGAAAAGTTCCAAAGAAAACGTAAGTCATCGTTAAGAATTTAGGGTTTCGATTTGTGGGTTTTCTTCAATTCTTCATATTCAACACTTGATTCCTTTCTGTAATTAAGAATTAGGGTTTCGATTTTCGTGTTTTCAGAACATCAATTTCGTCTTCCCACACAATTAGTTAATCCCGAATTGTTAATTTTGTCATAAAAATCGTATCTTTATGCTTATTTAGTCATAAAAATCATTTCTTTATGTTATATTGAATGAATTGTACTGATTGATTTTGCTTATGTATTTCACCAGCTTGACAGATTCATACCAAACAGATCAGCCATGGATTTTGACTACGCTCACTACGCGCTTACTGAAGGAAGAAACAAGACAACAATGGTAAGTTCTTCACCATCCAGAGAAGCCTACAGGAAGCAATTGGCTGAGACAATGAATCTGAATCGCACTCGGATTCTCGCCTTCAGGAACAAACCTCAAGCTCCAGTTCGCAACGATCACTCTGGTTCTTCTCTTCTTCACCAACAACCTAAATCCGTAAAGCCCCGTAGATACATTCCTCAGACTTGTGAGAGAATGTTGGATGCACCTGACATTGTGGATGACTTCTACCTCAACTTGCTTGACTGGGGCAGCTCTAATGTTATAGCCATAGCGTTGGACCATTCTGTGTATCTGTGGGATGCTTCTAGTGGCTCTACTTCAGAGCTCGTGACAGTTGATGAAGAGACGGGACCTATCACTAGTCTCAACTGGGCGCAAGATGGTTGTTATCTCGCGGTTGGGCTCGATAATTTTGAAGTCCAGCTTTGGGATTGTGCAGCCATTTGTAAAGTAAGTAATCACAAAACTACTTCTCGATGTGATATATTCTTGTTTTTCGTGTGTTTATGATAACCTGACTTTGTTTTATATTGTGACTTTTTGTGCAGCTAAGAACGTTGAAGGGATGCCACGAGTCAAGAGTTGGATCGCTGGCGTGGAACAATCACATGTTAACGACAGGAGGAATGGATGGAAAGATCATTAACAACGATGTACGGATCAGATCACATGTTGTGGATACTTACAGAGGTCACACTTTAGAGGTTTGTGGGTTGAAATGGTCAGAATCTGGAAAGCATTTAGCAAGTGGTGGCAACGACAATGTGGTTCACATATGGGATCGTTCTAACACGCAGCGGCTGCATAGGCTTGAGGGACATACATCTGCAGTTAAAGCTCTTGCTTGGTGTCCTTTCCAGTCAAGTTTACTTGCAACTGGTGGTGGTGGAGGAGATAAGACGATAAAGTTCTGGAATATTCACACAGGAGCTTGTTTGAATTCGGTAGATACTGGCTCTCAAGTTTGTTCTTTGTTATGGAGTAAGAATGAAAGAGAGTTGCTTAGCTCACATGGGTTTACTCAGAACCAGCTTACTCTTTGGAAGTACCCATCTATGGTGAAAATGGCTGAGCTTACTGGTCATACTTCACGCGTTCTGTATATGGTTCAGAGTCCTGATGGTTGTTCTGTAGCTTCAGCATCAGGAGATGAGACACTAAGAATTTGGAATGTTTTTGGAGTACCAGAGATTGCTAAAAAGGTTGCTCCAAGAGGTGTTTCTGAGCCATTTTCTCATGTGAATCGTATTCGTTGAAAACTGTGAAGCCGTTGTAAAAGTTGTGGAGACAAATTTAAATTTTTGTTTATGTATTATATAGAAGATTAAGACTGATTTTGTAATTGGTTAACATGAGTATGATGTTTAAATTAGCGTTCATAAAAAAAAATTGTGTTCCTTTTGGGTTCAATGAAACGAACAGTGAACCAAATTCAAATATTAGTTTCTTGATTCCTTCTATGTAAATGTTTTTATATGATCATCAGGTGCCCGTAACACTAATATGTGTGTTATTTTCATTTTTCATATATGTTATTTTTCATTGACTATTACAAAAAAAAAAGATAATTAAAGAAATAAGCATAATCATGACAGTGTAGGCTTAAAAAGAAGAGAAAAAACAAGATTTTCTCGTACAATCGAAATTTTTGTTGTCTGATAAAAGAAAAAGTAAATTAGTAGAATCGAAATCATTTTAAAACAACACTTATGTTTGCCCTTTTGCTTTTAAGGAATAGAGATAAATTAATAGAGTATACAATCTATATATAATCACTCTTAACTTTTTGTCTAAGCATAATAAATCATAATCAGTAAGTCATGACATGAAATTTTTTCATTATATAAAGCTTTTTTTCAGTGGATTATCAATTATTTCCTTGTGGAACATATGTATTCTTTACAAGAACCAGCTTTGCGCATTTTGCTTGCCACACAGGCATAGGATACGTCGATGGTATAATTCGTTGAAACAATACATTCTTACTGTTTTCCTATATGCTTTCGGATATCCTCCCAACGAACTCCTTGAAAAATTATCATGATCTTCTATCGTATGATATGAAAAAGAATATGATTTCTTCTATGAAAAAATATTGTTAAAATTCTTATATTTGTCTTTTTCATTATGTTAGTTCTTTCTCTGTTTGTATTCTAACTTCTAAATGTGTTTCAGCCTATATATATATATATATAATATTTTGCACATATGTGTGTATATATATAATGAATTTAGATTTTGATGCCATGATTTACATCCAAATTTGGTAGATGATGAGTTTCATTAACCAGACTGAAATCTGAATGAAACCAAAACAACGCATATTAATTTTTAATGCTAAATCATTCACTAAAGATTGTTATATGTAATAATCATGAATAGAAAATAGGTATGGAAACTAATGCATATTTTATTTTATTTGTAAACTCTAGATCATATCATCGTTTAAAAACCATAATATGCCGTTATTTTTTACAACGATAAACTAGTTATATCATTGTCAACTAAAGTAGCTAAGAATTAATTCTCAGCAATATAATACAACGTCAAAAATGTTTATATTTTACTTCTAAAAATGCAAAACAATTGTGGCCGAGTTTATCATTGGCGTTTGATTCATGCTCTTACTCGAAATTTCATAAGACATTTCATTTTCCAAGTAGTAATAAGCACTAAGTGTACAACTTGTGCACCTCGCAAACCTACGGTTTTATGTTTTGATTTATATAAACAAAATATTTATTCTCATATTATTTTGGAAAATGTGTGAAAAATTTTACTAACTCACCGAGAAGCACATGGCCAACTTTTGCTCTAGGATTTACTACCTCCTTCTCCAAGATTTCCTACAGGATTTTAAAACAAATCGCTCCAAATAAATCTCCCAATTGTATCGAATCATAGCAACTTAGTTGCAGACGAACCACGTAGATAGAAAAGAAAAACCTGAAAGTTGTTTGGAGGGTCCCTCAACACCTGAAGGGCATTGCAGTATCCACCGTCTCCACTTACCAACACACGTAAAATGTGACATGAAAGTAAAATACCATTTATGATTCAAATGTGACATGTCATACAATCATATTAGGTTTATGAGAATAAAAAATATCTAAATGAAAAAATAATATTTCTTTTTTTTGATATGGAAAATGTGTTGACTTTAACTAACATGCTAAACCTGCAATGATGATTTTTTTATGAAATGAAAAGGCATGTCGATGGTTGTAGTTAAAATGTAAAGATTTTGTTTTCAGGTTGGGAGAGC